>OX104119.1:48217016-48468270 GCA_944474755.1 Limnoperna fortunei
TTCCTACGAATATATGCAGAGAAAGTCTAAATAAAACGGCTTGAGGAAAGTAATCCTTTCTCTGCTGCATTACTGAAGCTTCGGCATCGACTTACACGGGTGGTGCTACAGAGGTGCTTGAGGCGAGTGTGGTTCAGCGATAAATCCTGATTCATGCTGCACATGTGACGTGCATGTACCTACATACGTTGGAGTTAAAGATTCACAAGGCATTGCGTCCTTTGAGGGCGGCAGAGGAAGAGTGATATCCTACGCCCGACAAACCGAACTGGTGTATATCATCGGTTTTTTTTTATAAACGCTACTCAATACAGAGCTGATGTGTTGACATCACGTGTGCTGTTACAATAATGCAATTTTAGCCACATTTATGAAGAGAACGCATTACCAAACCCCAACAATAAATTAACGAGAAATTAGATGAAGCAAATTAAGAAACAATATTTTTTACTTCAACTAGAAAAGTATGGAGTATTGGATAGGGACGGAGAATTTAGGCTTTTGTATCGGCTACAATAAGCCTACTCGTTTTTTTTAAATCTACAAAGGAGGTCTTTGTTGCGCATGGAGAGTGGCATTTTCAGTACATCTCCTAATGTCCCTTGTCAGAATTTGGACTAATCACCTGTCAACCCCCCACCACGTGCACGAGAGGGCCTTCACTATGAGCCACATAGACACGCTGGACAGCTCTGTTAATAGGAATCCTAATAGGAATCCTCCCAGTATGGTCCTATCTTCATAAAATGATCCCCCGTAAATAATTTTCTTCAAAACGCTTGGACACAGCGGGTTATTAAAAACGGCAATTACTATCATCACGTATCAATAATGAGCGATTTTAAACACGAAACCAATAAAAAAAATGGTGACACAGTCGAAAGATATCAAGATCGACCACGTCTGATTGTATATGCAAATTCTTTTGGACATCAAAGTGCCGGGAGTGATTCACTCCCGCTCTGCTACATTACGAGTAATGGGACTGAATTCGTACCCTCGCCACAAAAGCGAGGGTACGATTATTCGTTCTAGAATATAACCTGACCATCTAAACAACGGTATAGGAGATTTCATTATAATTCGATGTTTGTGTCTGTATTTAAATTATGATGAAAATTTGAAGTAAATTATATTGTATTTACGTGCTTTTTTCTGGGTAAAGTCTATTTACGATTCATCCATAATAAGCTGACTTACCGTGGGCTTTTATTCTTGGTAGCTCATCTTTGGCAGCCCCGACGTCAACCACAGACTGTAAGTCTACCAAGACCGACGATACCGTCCGACGAGTATTATGATAGTTAAGATTAGTAAGTCCTGCAAGATAAATAAATAAATGGAAGTAATAAAATAATACCGAATACCAAGTAAACTGTGAAAACGAAAAAATCCAAAAGTCCAAGAAACCTAGAACCAACAACCAAAAATATAGCAACTACAGCAAAGGTCCTGAGTTGTTACATGCATTTCAAAAGAAATTATGACAGCATCTTGCATGAATATAGATAAAACCTAATACGCCAAATATAACCTACTTGTTATTAATGATAAAACACAGGCAGGGAAAATCAACACGTGTGACCTTTAAAGATTCCAAATAATAGTTGTTTGTTTGTTTGAATGTTGTTTAACGCCACTTTCAGCAATTTTTCAGCTATATGGCGTCCAGTTTGTTTTTTTTGGCGGGGTGGGGGGTGAGAGAGTGTTTGTTTACTCTGCCTCTTTCAAAATGAATATGAAACAACTCATCTGAGCTTCCACGACCAAATGTATACCACAATATGATTGCAATACACATCACAACAAATACGTTTATGCAAAAAATGTACCATAGATTTCTTTCAGGGTAGATAACTCTATATGTTGATATTTCCAAAAGAGCACCACCGGATTTTGTAAACGAATTAGTGAGAAACAGAATCAAACACCGATGAGAGGGCTAGACGAAAAAATATCAGACATCAGCGTGAAAGATTTCTGTTGGTCTCCAACGAGGCACAGAGTGTCTGAGATTTTCCCGTCTTGCCTTTATTACCTTTATATCTCAATTAACCGGCTTAAAATTTCCATCACGTTGTATCATCAGTGAAAAATGGGTATATATTTATATTAGTAATACACGCTTACGTTTTAAGAATATACGTATATACATTTAGTATCCACAGTTATGCATATCATGAACATGATATTGGTCCGTTACTTTCTGCAAATAGCTTGTTTCATATTGTTAAATTCTAGTTTTAACTACTGAAAAGTGATAAATATTCTATTTTAGCTACTCAAAAGGCAAAACTTTTATATCAGTCTATTTTTATCTACTTTGAGGTTAACACACTTTCTGCACAATACTTTTCATAATACTCTGAGCCAATCAAAATAAAAATAAATGTTAGTCATATAATAAATATAGATCTGGATTTCCGTTTTGATACTAGTAAACAATATGGCAGTTGTACAGCAGATCACGGCTAATAAATTATTTTTTATTGTTTCCTAATTAAATGTTGATCAAATAGAAAAGTTCATGCAATCTGTCTTTTTATTGAAAACTTATCAGAATTATTATTTATAACTGTACATGAGTCAACATTCCAACAAGAAATGTAACAGTAATTAAAATTATATGTAATATAACAATTAATAACTTTTATTCGGTCAATACGCTTTATATAAACCATGTAGAAAGATATTGACCGAATTCATCGTCGGTAAAGGTTCGTATAAAACGTCTTTAAAAGTCCATAATTATATAATATCACTGTCATTCAATATATTACCCTCGACTACGTTTCGAATGATATATATTTACTTCCTGTGATATTCTCGCGTAACACCCTCCACCACAGGCAGTATTTGTATAATATATATTTATTTTACAATGCATTTCCCCGAAATGTTTGCTTGTTAAATATTATATTTACCACTAACTACTCCTGCAGCAAACAACATATAGTAGTCATTTTGTAAGTTGAACACCTGACCATCAGTGTTTGTTATCGATCTGTCAAATGTGCACGTCATGACTGTCCCCACATAAGACCCGGAAGAAGACGAAAGTCCATTAGTTGGCTGCAATAAACGTGACGGCATATACGTAAATATTTCTATTGTTGTTCCTATATTACATCTTGTAAAAATGTTATGAAAGTTACATACAATTTCTGTAAAAATAATATTTCGACTTCCCAAATGTGTTACTTATTTGCATACATTTACCAAAATTTGGGGAAATAACAGATGATTCTCATTGACAGCAAAGATCTGGATTTTGTAGTTGTCTCTGAGGAATATCTTGGAATTTCAGCAATTAATTATGCACAATTGTTAAAAAAGAGTAATGTATTATCTATACTTACATACAATATACAATACTTGAATGTTTTGGGTATGCAAAAGAATCAGGGAGGGGTGAAAACCCGGACAATAAATGTTTTAAAATTAAAAAATAACAAAAAGCAATTATACATTGAAGTCACAGATCTACACAGTCGAATATAAATTCTGAATTCTAATAAACTTGATTATGCCGCCTGGCTTTACAGCGCCCAGTTTCATAAAACATCTCAAATTTGAGGATTTCCTCATCTTATCCTCAACTCAAATATTGACCAATCAGATTGCTGGAAATTCAAATTTGAGGAAAAACTCATGGATTTGAGGAAAATCTCAATTTTAGAAGTTTAATGAAATTAAGGTTTGATCATCTTTATGTATGTCAACAAAAATACTTGCTCGCTATAGACTTAAAAAAATATAATTTAATATTTTTTCCATACATCTATATTTTGAATTAAATGCAGAAAACACGAGGAAGTTGGTAATGCTTAAACAAGTAGAGGCTCCTAGGAGCCTGTAATCGCTCTCTTAGAACACAAATGACCAACTGTATTTTATGCAATTCACAGTTTCAGTCTAGTTGTTATAGCTTTTACGTTACTGAGAAAAAACTAAACATTTCTTCAAAAAATTTGATTAAGTACAATAACTCCAATAAGGTGCCTTCAGACAATTTCTGAAAATTAAATAATTTGTAGGTCTTGTAATTTAGGCTAATTTAGTAATTTACAGTTTTACTCTAGGTGTTATAGACTTTAATTTATAACACAAAAACTGATTATTTTGTCAAAATTTATCATTAAAGGGCAATAACTCCTATAAAGAGTCATCTAACAATTATGGACTAAGCAATGATTTGTAGGCCTTGCTTTGTTGATCATTTGTGCATCTTGTGCACTGTAGCTTTAATGGCATGTAAGTTACAGAGCAAAACTAGAAATTTCACCAAAAATTTTTATTTGAGGGCAATAACTCTATAAGGAGACATCTTACTATTTTATACCAATGAATGAATTGTAGGACTTGTATTACTGATCATTTTTTTCAATCTATAGTTTCACTCTAGCTATAAAAGTTTTTAGGTTAAAGAACAAAATGAAAAGAAAATCGTAGTTAAAGGGCAATAACTTCAAGGAATTATCTTACAATTTCATATCAATAAAGTAAAATTGTAGGACTTGTATAGCTGATCATTTTAGCTATTACAGTTTCAGTCTATCTATTATATAGTTTTAAGGTACAAGACCAAAAACGTTAAATTTCCTTAAACATTTTGCATTCAAGGTCAATAGCTCCTATAAGGAGTCATATGAAAATTACAGACGATAAAGTGAATTGTAGAACTTGCATTGCTGATCATTTTGGCAATTTAGTTTCACTCTAGGTGTTATATAATTTAGATTACAGGACAAACACGGCACATTTCATAATAAAGAAAAATGTCACTTAAGGGCCGACAATTTTGAACCAACAAGGTGTTATGTATGCATTGTCTTGCTGATCATTTAAAAAATTTACAATTTCAATCAAGCTCTTATAGTTTTCAATTTATATTGTAAAAACTTTGTCAAATATCATTTAAGGCAATAACTCCTACAGGAAGCCATTACACAACTTTAGATAAATATCAACCTTAATGTGCTGATAAATTTGAGGTAACAGTTTCCTCTTTAGGTATTACAATTTTTTTAGATATTGACCAAAATCGTGTGTAGACCGATATGTCCATCTTTGTCCGTTGATCAACACTCTGGGTTCCAATTTGAATTTGTGAACCCTAATTCGATTGTGGCCATGTTTGGAAAAATTAGCCCATTGGTTTCAGATAAAAAAGGTTTTGGAAAAGGTTTACGACGCACGACGGACACCACGTGATGGCAAAAACTCGCATGAATCTTTTGTCCAGGTTAGCTAAAAATTATTTGAGTCTAGATAAATATTTAAATCTAGTATATAAGTAACTATATTTGCAGGAAGTTAACCTGGTCCAGGAGTGTTGGCATGCAAAATTAGCGAAAGGGTTATATAGTTTCGTATTTTCATCTTGAAATTAAAACACAACAGAATGATACATTCAAGCCGGCGTATTACATAAACCTTCTTTCGCAAATAGTTTTATGACAACTACAATGACAAACAAACATGAAGACTTTAGCTTCCAAATTGTAAATTGTGAGATAAAAAATTTAAATGCTAGATCTTGTCGACTTTTAAGCTACTGACAAACGGATTTGTTATACCGTATTTGATAGTGTCGTTTCATAAGTTAAAATGTCCCATTGTTCTTTTAGGTTTGATTTTCTTTTTCTTTTGTTTTTGGTTTTGTTTTGTGGATTTGCTATTGACCTATTGAATACCCTTTAAATTTTAAACTACTAAATAAACTTTATATATATATTTATTATCCGAAAATAACCCAACAGAAAATGTTCTCTGTTGAGACAGAACTGCTATTGTTTATCGGCGTGCTATAATCTTAAATGACTTATTTACAAGAAAAATTTTGATGCAAAGTATCAGTTCGCCGCCGATTTGTTTACGGGATGCATTTTAAAGCATGTTTATACCTACGTTGCAGAGGTTATTTTTTATGTTCTTTGCAATTATGTTGTAATGCGTCAAAGCTTTAAGTTAATATTTTGTTCAAATTATACATTAACAGCATATACTTTAGACCCAATAGTGTGTTTTTCTTAGAGACTGTATTGTGTATAATCAAACGTTTCGAACCTTGAATGTGTGTTTTTCTATCTGTTTGCATTTGCTTAAATGCAAAATACATATCATCTCGACAATATGGCAATTAGAGAAAATAGTCTCAATTTTTAGATTGGATTAAAAAATTGTACGTGTAGAGGACCAGAAGAATAAATAATCACAGTCAAGTTGTTTTTATATAATATAAAAGCTTGTGTAGCAGACATCTCAGATTTTCAATCGAACTAAAAACACACAATTTCTAAGGACTATCTAATGAACATTCACTTAGAAAGAATTGCAATTTCTAAACAGAAGGCATTTTAACTTTTTCCCCCATAAGGTTATATGTAAAGCTAAGTCCTGCTGTTGTGGCTAATTTGAATTGCCGATTTCTAAATTTGCGCACCTGTAATCTTTTGTCATATATTAAATCACAAATATACTTGAATTAAAACTAATATTTAAGTTGTTCAATTAAATTATTGACATAACATTTATATATTGAATCTTACAAATGCGGCATACTACGGAAATTTATTAACAAAATTGCCTTTTATTCTGGTTTCCGATTTTTCAAACCTACGCTCTTCGATAGAACTATCACCGAATTATACAGTACCAGGATAAAAATGGTCTCCCTCTATTATTAACTTCCGTAAATATACCAACAAAATTTATTATTACATGAAACTTTGATATTACCCAAGCATTTTTGCAGTAGATACTTAGCTATCAGCTTGTTTTTTTACTCAAGTTAGTTAAATGATTGACATTCTTGTAGCAAATTTCTGTTCATTTATGGTAACTAAGTGTACTTAGAAATATTTTCTCCTTTATCCATCGTTAGCAACGAAAGTGAATACAAATATAATGATAATGATCAACACGCACGCGACGAGGAGAACTGTCTTGTAAGGCTGTTACAAAATACAAAACCGTAAGTATCACAGAAAAACTACTGTGTATGACATATTAATCTCATAAATAGCGACACGCGCTATGCTATAATTATCCCTTGCAATATATTGTGTGTCATACTTAAGGAATATGACAAAAATGTTGTTGGCTATAAGTACGTCAATAACCTAAATGAACCGTAATTGTCTTAATAGAATTAACTCACGTCGACTCATATATGGCCATCCCGTTGTAAAACAATTATAAACCATAGCCTCCGTGAATCATGTTTTATTTTCCATTTCAGATTATTAAATTTTTTCCTTCATTTGATATATGCTCTATTAAATAAATACGAAGCTTTCGCTTTTATTCAACTATAATTTCATTCCACAAAAAAAAACAAGTTTTGCTTTGCCTAAATATACACTAGTGTTTTATTCAAGCTATATAACGCCAGCAGTTTAAAGCACACATTTACTTACATTTAATACCCCTCTGTTGGCATATCCGGTATTGTAATAGTTTCTTGGAGTGAATGTTGCTCCACTACTTGTCATTAGACAGGCTGTAACACTTGCAGCATCCTTAAAAAAACAGAAATTTGAGTAATTTAATAACAAAAAATAAATTCTAATATATTTATTTGTGTTATTCATTGGTTACTGCAGTCTAAATTAAAGAAATTACCGTAAAAATATAGAATTGAAAAGTTTTATATAGGAATTGTGCAAGGCTTTGTTGCAGAAATTGTTTTTCCCATTTGAACTATTAATGTAGAATATACTCACTCAAAAACGAACCGCAACATACACAAAATGGGAATTTTACTTCATATATTATTTAACAATTTATGAAATAAGTAATTGATACAGAAATGAAAAAAATTCGCACACTTCTTGTTTATGAGTTCTCTTAACATGGAATTTAAAATGTCACATATTGTCAATAAATCACGCAAAAATATCTGTATCTGTTGTTCCCACCTTTGCTTGTAACACAGCCATTACACTTCTTGGCATGATTCAATTAAACTTTGAGTACGAACACGCGGTATCCTTTGCCACTCCTTTGGGTTAAGATCCGGAGATCGTAATGACCAACGGATCACATTGACATTATGTTGCTCTAAAAAAATCTACTGTTACAAGTGCTGTATGTGGTCGGGCATTGTCCTTTTGAAAAATTTCTCTTTGAATGTCAATTACGAGCAATAAATGCGGTCGTATAATTTTGTCTCTATACCTAACAGGGTTAAGATTGCCTTGGATATGTATCAGCTGTGTGTTCCTGTCGTAAGAGATAGCGGCCTACATCATAACACTGCCTCCGCCAAAATTATCTCTTTCTACAACACAGTTTTGAGCAAAACGTTCATATCGGCGCCTGTACACTCGTATGTGACCATCACGCTTTTCAAGCTGAAAACGTGACTCATCGCTGAAACACACTCTTCTCCAGTTCTGTAAAATCCATACACGAACGGTGGCACACCATCTAACCCTTGCTCGGCGGTGTTGGCGTCTCAGTATTGCTCCGACTTAAGGTCTTCTTGCCCACAATCCATGAGAGCGTAACCGATTGCGTACTGTTGGTAGTGATGTACGGCGCCACCCTGGGACGTTTACAGCTGTTTCTGTTGGAGCAATAGTCCTGTTCCGTAGATGGAATAATCTAATATAACGTTTCTGCGCCAGAGTTGTAACACTCAGACGCCCTGAACGTAGTCGGTCTGTTGTAGTACCAAGCTGCTGGTAGCGTCTCCAAAGGGCGTGAAATTGTGATCCGATGAACATTGTACGTTCTGGCAACATCATTCTTTGATTACCCGGGCTCGATTCGACCGATAGCGATATTCAGGGTAGTAGCATCTAACCTTGGCATATCGTCACCTCATCCGAATTTTATTTTACTAATGCAGTCAAGAAAAGAAATAGCGGGGTTTTATACCGATTGTATTAGTTAAAAAATGATTTGCACGTGAAAGTCCACCCTGTTTTTAACAATGCGTAATTCATAGTGTGTTCCTGATTTCGACCAGTCGTTCACGGGTGGATGAACTGAAATGCTTTCACCTGGAAACCTTTAATTGAGGTGTAATTATGATGTTGTGTATACATATTTGAATATTTATAGGTTATTTGTCCCCAAAAAATCATTTGAAAAAAATTATCCGATGTTGCATTTCTTTTTTGAGCGAGTATATTTAGTACAGAAGCAATAAATGAGTTTGTCGATGCTAAAATTTTAGAAATTGTTCTTTAAAAACATGTAAAGCTGGCAGAACGTCTATTGTTATACATGAAAACTGAGTATAATGTATAATGTAGTCAGAGGAAATAATTTGAATACAAATTGTATAAGTACCATTGACTGCGTTGAAGAGAGTCCGAATGCTCCATACTGGTCCGCATTTGTGCTCAGTTCTACTTTTATGGTAAAGGTCACAACAGACGGCCCACTAGACCATGATATAAGATATGTGCAACCCGTGGCACAGTCGCTGTAGCAACCTTTAGTTACACCGCATGCGCTGTCTTTAGTAAAAGTTGACTGAAATGTAATATTTTCTTTACAATTCAATTATTTCAACTGGATTCAGGGAAAAATATCCTTTGTGATTATAAATGAAATGTAGCAACCAAAAGCTCAAGTAACAACTGAAGGAACTGGTTGTTATAAAAAGTCAACACATATGATGCTTTGTCATCTATCCATAAAAGGTTTGCTTTTTTCTTCGAATTGGTTATAATGAACGTGTAAAAATGCAGAATGGTGTAAATTTTAATGTTTTCTTTGTAAACATCAAATTATTTTTGAGTTAACTTTTTTCAGAAAATACTATAAGACAACTGCAACTGTTAACTGATGTACAAAGTCTTCTATTCCAGAACTTACTTGACTTATGTTTATAAGCAGCAGTTTACATACAGCTAACCACAGGACTTTCATCATTTAACTTATTATGCTGGAAAGAAAAAAAACGTAGGGAGTATATTCTGTGTCTTAATTACCGATATAACAGGAATACGGGTGTACATGTCTTATGTCGGAAAACATTGTCAAGCACTATCACTTTACAACATCAAAAATTATTGCTAAGCTTTTTATCACTTTGGATTAAAAGTGTGAGACAAATTTGGTTAACTCATACACACTGAGAAAATTAGTGCTTTTGGTTTAGTTGCATAAACAGTTAGGATTTCAGAACGGTGACGAATATTTAATGCACAAGTTATTTAGAAGCCAAGATTTGTTACGTCATACGCATTTAATTCATAATATCGAGTGTACATTTTTGGTGTGTTCACGTTTCTCCAACATTTCATAACTAATTAAAACAACACCAAATTAAGTGTGGGGATTAAGGGGCATCTGAAGGTTTATCATATTGATATTTACCTGTAACATATACCTGTTTAATAAACTTCAATAGGTTATAAGTTTTGTGTCTTAACTCAATATTTTGCATTTCGTTTTACATAAAAGGAAAAATAATCTACAGAAATATAAAAAACATTAATGTTTTGTCTATAATTACGAAATTATTAAAAATGAATATATTACATTCAAATCAATATTAAAAAATATAACCACGGAAGTATACAACTTGACGACGATTATTACAAGCAGACGAAGACGACGAACAAAAAAACACCCCATAGAACCATTCCACAACTGAAGGACCACGTATCACCAACCACTTCTAAGGATAGCGCAAAAAAGCCAAAGAAACTGGCATGCACGCTTACCACAATATTTTTCAGCTGATACAAATTCGAAATAAGTCGCAGACAAATACATAGGCAAACCAGATTCAGGTGGCATCAGACCAGAGCAAAAGAAATAGAGAAACATTGACAACCGACTCAATGTATAATCAGGAATATCTCAGTCCTGGGTGCCGTTTCATAAAGCGATTGCTAGTTATCTCATGCAATTTAAATGGGATAACGTGCACGTTAACGGCACCCTGGACTGCGCATTCAAACCTTCGTTATCTTCCGCATGTAACATCGACATAAATGTTTTTGTTAATGTGTTGAAATTTATTCTGCAAGTGCTAGCCATACTATAGTATTGCTATGCATAAAATATTATACATTTTTTTTAAAAATCACAATAATAATAATGATGAAGAAACTAATAAAACATAACAATAAAAAAGAGCAAAAGTTTAATTATCGATCATTTTATCTAAAATCTGTATTTTATATTATCTGTTGGATAATCCTTAACCTCTCCCTTTGAACGCCTCTTAATCCCCTGTCTTAATTGGTTGTTGTTTTAGTCGAAGAGACAATGTTGGAGAAACGTGAATAAACCACATTTTTTTTACAATACACTTATAATTATGTACTCAAACAATGACGAGAAATATCATTTTTATGTGGAACATAGGTAAATGTTGTAGAAAATCAACATCCATCTACGTTCAGTTTTTGAATTTTCTTCCAAAAACCAACTTTGACATTGTGATGTCCAATGGACTCTTCATTATTAATATCCGACAATTAGAATGCCGAAACATTACCGTAACAACGTTCTTGTTCTCGGCTTTTTGATTGAATGACAACGTGTATACTGATACATATTAATGCGCGTATGCTCATCTGTACTCCGTCATCTCAACATTAAATCTGCCATTTACAGAAAAGTAAAGCTTTTTGAAAGGCATATTGTGTAACGTGACAAATATCGCGACTGCAATCTAGATCATATATCTGAATAACAGCTTTATTCGCTAACGTGTTCTTCAATAAAAAAATCAAAACGAAAAGAAAAAATAAAAATACTAAAAAATGTTAAAACTTACCAACTAGCGAATCTATTTTATTATTTAATAATGCCTTTGTATACAATATAATGCGAACATGAACTAAACAAAAATTACCTGTTTTATATCTTTATAAGAAACGCTCGTCCGGCCGGAAGTTCAATTTATGCTCATTTACGGTGTTATATTATCCGTTAAAATTGCCAATTACCGGTTTTTTTAAACATCGCAGAAACGTTCCGGCTTTAAAAAAAATCTTTGATCATATGGACTGAATATATCGATTATTTTTATTTCAGTGTGTTGTGAAGAAATCTGATTTATACGAGTCAGTTGCAAGGCTAATCGCACGTTTTCGCAAGCGAGTTAAAGAGTGTTCAACTTTGTCGCGACATCGCTAATCTTATTCATATTTTAAAATTTTCAATAGGTAAAATTTTATTGTTCTGTTATTAAATGTATCTGATTCATTAACGCAAAATAGCACTCTTGTCAACAACAATTGACCCATCTGCTGATTATATATAGGCTACGTACGATAGACGAGGATATATCGGTTTTATTCATGTAATTAAAAAATTACACTAACCTGTACTGACTGGTATGCGGTAGCTATCAGTATTTTTCAACCCTAAAATGTATATTTACCTTCCCCAGCGGCTCGGAGAATATTACATTTTCTCTGATTGAGAAATTCCGATAGCGACCTTAATCAAAGTCAGCAATACTGACTGATTGATTTGGGACACTGAAATCATCTACTTCACCATCATCATGACTTTATCCATGTCATATAAGGTCTTGCTAATCTTGGATTGGACTTTTTCCTAGACATGACAATAAGTAACTCGACGGGTGTTTAATTAGAGGCAGGCACTGCTTACTCTTCCGGAGCATCTGAGTGACCGACGGGTTTTTATCGGGTTCGGGGTTACTCACTTTCTGTTTTGTGTTTTATAAGGATTGGTATAATCATCTCTTGACATTCGGCTTCAGTTGTTCGGCCTGTTGCCTTGCTACTTTTTTTGTGGAAAACCGGGAAAGTATTTATCTTATTTTCAGCCATCTCCCGTGAGTTTATTGTTAAAACATCTTTTGTCGTCTGAGGAAACCGAATTGGCTAGAACAGTTTTACTATATTTTTGTAGCGAATTTAATTGGAATTGTCATATTGATTATGTAGAAATATATCAAAAAAATTGTTATAGCGGTCTAAACAAAGATTTAGTTTAAACATATTTTATTAATGAATTCTATATAAAAGTACAATATTGATACATTACATATATATTGTAATAATAATTAATAGGATTGGGAAACAAGTTACTAGAACTTATATTAATCCCTATCCAGTGTGAGTTAGTATCATTAATAATCATGAATTACTCTAGGAGGATGTCCACTAGGAATCAAATTATAAATTATGTTATTGGGGTTTGGTAGAGAGGAGGAGGGGGTGAGGTTTGAACACAGAAAGAAAAATTCGTAGATGTTTAATACTGCTAAAGTCTTTGCTTTGAAACGTTGATGCTGACTATAAAGTTGTGTACACTTGAGAAGATTTTCATTTTGATCGTCCGTGAGATCAGGTGATCCAAACAATAGACGATCAAATGTCAAGTTCCGAGGAATATCAATCGAGTGAATGTATCGCTTGCTCGACTTATTAAATCGGGGAGAGTGGAATAGATAATAAGAATTTGTTTCGGGCACACCCTGTTGACAACTACAGTTGTGCGAATTTACAAGATTTTCAGGATTAGATGATGGTTGGGGGAGCTACATAATGTTCGCAGTGTCATGTGAAGGATTTGACCGAGTCAGGTTCCAGAATAGTAAACAAAAGCAAAGGTTAATATTTAATTGATTTCTAACATGACGATATATCACCCGATATATCTATACTTCGCTATCGCTCGTTAAAAAATAATAGAATATAAAGGCCCACCCCATTTGTACACCGTATCCTCATGAATTATTTCTTAAACAACCTCGAAAAATGTACTTTACTTACATATACCAATTCTAAAATGAGCTTTGTAATATGTGTGGAAAAACATGTTTCTTGAAACTTGAACAAATACTCACGAACGTTGCATTGAGTCCTTGTATTTTGAAAATGGTTGGGAACCTTTCTCGTCGTAGACAAAGGACGCTTTATTAATTTTACAAAATAATTAATCATAATGCTCCGTCTTACTTGAATGATTTTCTTCGAAATTTTGGTCTATCAAATTATAATTTCCAGCTAACAAATCAAAAAAGATTATAGAATTCCACTTGCAACACTTCATTTGTACTTAGATTCCAACGGCTACATAGCCATTGAAGGTCTGAGATAAGAAATTCACATGCTTTCAACTCGTTTATAAAAATGATAATGACACTTAACCCCCTACGTACATTGCCATTGATAATATATATTTAAATATCGTTCACACTAGATAAAGACACAGTAACTTAAGGTATCCGACCCATAATTGACGTCACCGTTTAATTTTATTTTACGACCGAGAAATACGGCTTTCTAACATAAAAGTATTGCTAATTAATGATACAAATTAAATACAGTGTTTAAATTCGAGTAAATGTTAACACATTTTACCCAAAAAAGTTTGTTACTCAAATAGTATTTCCGATGTTTGCCGAATATTACCGACGTCTGCTCCATAAAAACACAATAGACATCCGGGACACCAAATATGATCACGTGGTCTATTATGGTCCGGATACCTTAAATGCAGAGCTATACCGTATTACTTTAAAATCTGGTCCAAAGTACAGCTATGAATGGATCATCGACGATTAAATTCATCACTTATTAGAATGTCCACTGTGTGATACAACCAAATGACTAATAATCAACAAATTAAGTTTTCTTAATAAATTTAAAATTAAATGTATACTTTATGGCGAATATCTTTAAACACACCGGGTGTCCTTATCCAACATCAGAGGGATCCTAATTCCACGGAGCCAAATAACAGCAACAACGTAGGCGATTAGTGGGTATCAAATATAATTGGATCCAATTATTTTGAAACCCACCAATCGCCATTTTTTTTGCCGTTGTTTGGCTCCAGGGATGTTGGATCTGGATACCAGTTAAAGCAGTACAACAAACACCAGAGAAACAAAAGGTTTCAGGATCACTATGCAAATTATCGGTGCGTGCGCATGTTTGCAGTCACGCTTGAGTATGTAATCGATATTGTCATTCATTTAGAAGAGCATTTGAAGTCAGTTTTTCAAATTTATAGTGGGCTCTAGTTTTTATTGCGGGTGGAAGTCGGAGTACCCTTTGAAAACAGTACGTCTTCGTCAGAACTGGCAATCCTTGGCAATTAATGTTGAAGTCGGGCAGTTACTGCCTGCAGTTAAGTCTCAAACCCGCAATTTCAGTGTTGACAAGCACGTGATCAAACTTAGTTGGATGACAAACTACTAATAAACCAGTATTTCAGGACGTGAAAAAGTTTTTAAAAAACAATGAATTAACCCGGGAAATAGAATGTAACAAAGGGCAGAAAAAATGACTGACACCGAAAATGAATGAAATATGGGTAGAGACGGAAAATTCTTCCTTATTTAGCGGCTAAAGTGTGCCGTCATATTTTCAAAGGCGATAAAAGAGATCTTTATCGTGAGCGCCTCACTTTCTAACAGGTTACACACTATGATCTGCGCCTGGGTTTAAAATAATTACATTAAGCCCGCTCCCAGTAACTTAGGGGTTTTCCCCTTTATACGCTAGCTAAGACGCGTTGAGCTGCCCTGTGGGTCGAGTCCTGTATATCGTTTTAAATAGTTCACATATAAGCACACTAAAGATATTGTTTAAATTTTGGAAGAAAACAAGTTTTGGGGATGATTTTGATCATTGTATTTAGGATTGTTTTTATTTTTTAACGCCCTTTTTAATTTTGTATTCCCGACCAAAACAAAAACCAAGGCCATTTTAACTTGAACAATGACAAACATTAACAACCTGACACGATACGTCCTGCTATTATTGACGATCAATACATTACCTAATCATAAAACGGAAGTCTTACCGGACAAAAGCAAGGGAAACCGTAAAGCCTGGTAAACAACTCAGGTAAATGTTTTAAGAACCATTAAGAGGAAAAAGGAATATGTTCATATTTAGAAGCGTTTGAAATTCATTTGAACTAACTCTAAGAATGTTTTTATTTTTTATTGTTGTGTCCGTCGTTTTTTTCTAGGTAAAGGAAGCCAGAGTACCTGAGAAAACCTTTTCCCTTCGGTAGCAAAACCCGCAATTCTTGTCAGTTAGGACTGGAGTTGAGAACCCCCTAGCCGCAGTAAGACTCAAACCCGCAACCTCGGTGTTGACAAGCATGCGATTAAAAGTGTACGACTAACAACCTTACCCACTCAGCCACCGAGACACCATGATAGAAAGAACGAGTTAAATAACTTTCTTTAAAACTAACCAAAAAGCTAATGTTTTAAAACTAAACATAAATTCCGGTCCCCCTTTTGTCAATAAATCAGACTTACCTTAGTCGTTGACAATACACTGTTAGAATGATCTAATATCCACATAAATGAAAATGATGATACAATATAAGACTGATCCAATATAAACATAAATGAAACAGTTTCTTTTTCTCCTTGGTAAAATTAATCATTCGTAAATAAAGGTGGAGTATCAACGTAATAAGATCAAAAATTATTACCTATTTTTTTTAAAAAACGTTTTAAATATTAAAAAACATTTATAGTTTTGGTTTTTAAAAAAGGGCAATATCGTGACATGGAAAAAGCACATATACGGATACAGAAATCACCCGTAAATACATCACAGTCGATTTCTAGTGTAAGAGTACCCAATTAAACATTACGTGACATGCAAGTATTATTTGTCACGGTTTATCCATCGTTTTCGTTTCTTCATTAAGACGGCTACTTCCTTTGTAGTAATTTGATTATTCTATCGATTAAAAAGAATTTTACACCAAAAGAATCATTTTCAGCCATTAATCAAGACGTCGAGATTCTTAGCCTTCAGGTAATAAAAAACCATTAAAAAGTTTCTGTAAAAAAGAAAATAAACTGAAAACCGACGATTCCCAATACATGCCGTTCCCATTGCTATCTTTCCACATGTATTATGTGCACAGTACACATATACATCGCTCAATCCTTCCGTGACAACTTACATACATAGTGTACTTAAAAAGATTAAATATTCGTTTTATTAATATTTAAGTTTTCATAAACCAACAAACTTATAAAAACTTGCTTTAATTATATCTTTTAACACTTCCGATTATGATACATACCCCTGTTCATTGTAGCGTCAGAAAATGAGATCCGAGTTTTGTTAATGCACGGAAGTCATTTAACATTTTGATGATACGTAAGCGGATATACAGTAATTAAAAAAAACCTATTCAATACACAGAATACGACATTTTATACCATTCAAAAAGGGGAACCTATTGCCAATCCGGTTTTTTTTTTGGGGGGGGGGGGAATGGTCCGAGTAAGGGTTTGCCTAAAGCCAGATGAAAACAGCATCATACCACAAAACGCGCAAGTTTTCAGTATATAATAAACATTTTATTTCAAATTACATATTTCAATTATCTTTTAATTGTACTACTCTGGGAGGGTTGCCATTGTTCGACCCACGGAGCTGACCAGGTGGCGGATAGGCGAAACGTTCATCGTATTACTTTCATAGCAGTATATGTCATTTTTCTCTTACCTTTGAATTCAAACTAAAACAAATCCACTTAGACCACAGGTTCAGGGTACAATATTTGCTGATTTTGTTCTTGTAAACGTTAAAATTTAGAAAATGTAGCACAGGACACTTCAAATGTTAAACGAAATTTACAACATTAACATATTGTTCACGAATCGTAAATTATATTTATAGCCCAGTGACACTGATATCGGGTGCCCTGATCTCACGATTTATTTATCGCTATTTAAAAGGTTCTAAAATATGGAACAAACTTCATATATAGATGTATGTACTGAACTGTAAGGTACCCGTATCAAAGCATTTTAAACACACAAAAAAAATTTCGGAATGAACCGGCGTTCATGCGCGGACCGACACACGTTCAAACATAGTGTATGACATAACCCTTCACAACTTTGTATGGCGGGGTATAAAAATAGGGCCTCTGTTCGGACATTAAATGATATCCCGCCACACTGTGTGGGTTTTTTGTATCCATTGAAAAATGCCTACAGAGGAAGGTACTAGTAATTGCAATTGAAAGCAAACGGCTTCTCCTATAATACTTTTGGTTTAATTCCGTCCAGTTGTTTAATGCTGTCAGTGAGAATTTACTCCCAGAAATAGGGTAGAAAAGAAAAGATAACAAAATTTAAGTAAATATTTCAAATGGTCTTTAAATGAAGAGCTCGGAAATCATTAAAACGCAAAATTTTCATCAATTAAAGGGATTCTAATATGGTGTGCCTTTAACGCTTCAAGTCCCCAACTGTGTTAATATGAGTATTTACTCATAATCAACGTCTTATGGCGACATCATTGCAAGATTTGTCACATATATATTTTAATTACGTCACAATCAATTTTGTTAAGTTGTTGATATAAGTTTAATGAATCGAAATAATTCATTTGGGGGTACGAATATGAGTTATTTAAGAAATAATTCATTGGGTAACGTCTATATTCTGATCTTAACAAGGATTAGCCTTTGATGCTCGTATTTAAACCCTCTCTAACGCAAAGGTGAAATATTTGGAATAAAGGACCAACCCGTGTTAAAATCAGTATATATATCGTTCCCTTATGAAATGTTACTTAAATAAAATAACGCCAATAAAAAAAATTTCAAAATCAATTTGAACCTCCAATTTATGATAAGAAGCAACATTTCCAAATTTGAAGTATATATTTTAAGTTACGGTAATTAAGACAATTATTAAATGCATTTAAAGTACGTTCGCACCTAGTATTTGCTATAATATAATATTTCTGTCAATCGTGTGTTCTTAGGTAAAACGTCTAGAAATTTAACTGTATACGGTATTTAAAGGGTTCTGATATAGAACATTCATACATATGTACCTATTTTAGTTCATATTCCTAAAAAAATGGCAGAAAGTCTGTAGCTTTGGTTCTTACCAATCACAGAGTGCATTATGAGTGAGTAATGAATGACCTATACGTGGAAATAAATGTACTTCGAGACAACATATATTTCCAAACAGTAAGAGTCACTATAACCTTCAACAAATGTTCAACCCATTAAGCCATTACACATGTCCGTCGTATTGCGAGTGTCTAATCCCAATATAGATGTCGCCACATATCATTGTGCCCTTTTTAAAAGAAGAAGTTTTGTTTGATTTAACACTCACAACTCGTAACCTTTATAACGCTTTTGGTAACAGTGTTTATCAGCCTAAAGCTAGTCATCGGGTTCAATTTCAATAAGTAAATTTTGATCCAAAATTAAAATCGGATGTGTTAGCTAGTAGCACGCGATTGTTATCTTGTCGAAACCCCTCGGGCAATGTCGTTTGCGGATTATGCGGGTTTGTCCGAATACCCTAGAACGTTACGAAAACAGACCTCGGTAAACTACGTGAACCCCAATGTAAAATTCCCGTAGCAAAAGTCAAGAACGATTATTAACATGTAAACAACAGAGGCATAGTATGAAATATGGACAGGTTATCGTGAGAAATTGTTTCTATTGGAATTGTTCGTAATAAAAAGGTACACTATTGAATAATTAAAAAATAAAAGCAAAACAAAATGATAATGAAATCCACCGGGGGGGGGGGGGAAGGGCAGGGCAACTTTCAGTACAATGTTTTCTGTCTGTGATATATTGAATTGTAATGTTCGTGTTTGTTTTTCTCCTGATTACGGTACTGCTGGCTGAACGTTAAACACCAATCACTCAGTCAGAGGTTCTGGCTGTTGGTACCGAGTTGTTTGTTGAATGGGGTTTATCAGATGATAACATCGACCTTCGGCCGGAAAACTCATAAATCTTTGTAAATTATGTTTGGAGTCGAGCACACCCTGCCAGCTCGAACTCAGGGTTGACAAACCACGTGACAGATGCTAGAGGACTAACGTTGGAGTCGACCACACCCTTCCAGCAGTGCAAGCTCAAATACATTGTCCATATACATGGCATAGAGAACAACACAGGTGTCGTTAAACAAGCAGGAAACGCTAACCATTCTGAAATAAAGACATGGATTCATTCCTGGTTTTATAGAATTTTAATTTTTCCTTTGTAGTTTTGTATGTCCTTCAGAGTTTTATTCCATATCTAATCCATTATTACTTTTTATTTATCCTACTATTGATTCATTGTTGTAACATCTGTCTCCATGCAGTGTTAAGACAGAACGGTCTAGCATCGTTCAGCTCAATAAACCTGTCATTAGAGAATAACTTATTAAGGGGTTAGTGCGGACGAAATATATGGGTAAGTAAGGGGAAATATTCCTTAATTACGGATTTTTTTAAATAAACAATTAACACGAGTTGAAGTCGATGCTGACAGAAACCCGTTAGAGTGCTAGTAAAATATCTATAAATACAGGATGTGTTAATTTATGAACCTTTTATGAATGTAAGTTATTTCTGATTGAATCAATGTGTTGAGAACGAAGAATGGTGTAGCATCAATGATATACCACATCTCAAATTCCAATACAACACTTATGTAACGTCTATTCCTATTGGCAAATTGTGAATAATTAGTGGCATGAATTCCAAGGTTAATTTTGTCAGAAGTTAACTTGAGCGCAGACGTTATTCTGGTTAAAAGAACATTTTTACAGTCGGTAAATTCAGACTGTATTACCGTTGCATTAGAAAGAAGATAACGGTTATTTATTACACGTCGACATTAAACACAAATGATAACCATCAAATCACCAATTGATGCCGGTGTCGTATTAAATTTTGCTACCATGACAATCAAGCTGCTTTTTAATGTTCGGAATACTTATTCGGTAAAACATCGATGTGTTCCGAAAGATCGTTATGAAAATCTGCTACCCAATAATAACGTGTTTGGATTATCGCCCTTCCACCAAGTTACAATAACAAAACCAATGCAAAAATATGAAATTTTCACGAGAGGGTTGGAGTTGGGTTACGGTAATGTGCAGCCCAAAAGGTCTCTTTTTTTCCCTTCAAAATTATATGAAAAGGTTGCTCTTTTCATTGAATAACATATGTATTTGAGTAGTTGTAAATTATCTAAATATACCCAATTCCCCTTATTTTCATCTAAAGCTGAGGTTAACCGCGGTGACTTAGCAGATAAAAGTGCTCTATTAACATCACTTGATTACATTTAATGTCTTTATGTCGTTACATAAACCAATAAAACATGTTTCATGCAATGATAACAAATGGTTGTTAATGTGTATAGGAATGCCCACAGATGTTATAATTAGTTGCAATTCTGTGCCATTGTGAAGACAATTGAGGAAATAAACACTAGGAGAACAAGTTCTAACAGAAAGGAAACACAAATACATATTATTCTTTATATGTCATTTTAATTTTTATTGCTTTTGTTTTATAAACATTTTCATAGTAAATTGACTTTTTTCAAAGTGGAGGTACAGTAAAATACAATTAAATATAAGAATATTTTTTGTTTAAAAATTCTATATACGATGTAAGTCACCATTGTATAAATAACGCAACCTTTTGTTAAATGTGTTATTACAAAACCTATTCTTTTTTTAAACCTTCAATAACTCATAAAACTTTTACATTGTGTGAAAAGATAGATAAAGAATGTATTGCCGCTGTGGCGTAACCAACTCTCATATTTCGTTACAGATGTGTATGTTAATTAAATACTAATGGCCACAAAGTGATGGCGCTGTACGTAACTCCAAAACAAGGGATTATTTATGATCTCCTATTTGTGCCTGTAATCACTTATAGGAATTGACAAGGAGTGCCAGTTTTACTACCGCAGGTCGGGGGTTTTCTCTACCCCGGCTTTATCCCGATAAAAACTGGACGCCATGATATAGCTGAGCTGAAAATGGCGTTAAACGCCATTGAAACAAACAAACAAACATGAACACGTAGGTTCGCGTTCTGGCCTAAAGTATTATGAGATGGTATGGCCGAACCTTATAATTGACAAGGATTTGCCTCTTTATTGTGGATATTTTTTAATTCGGAACTATGATATAGCTGTACAATTTCTGCAAGCGGCGTTAAAACCCATTACACCAACCAAAACCTTATTAACAAAAAAGTCTTTGCTATTATATAAATCAAGCGCGTAAATATATTGATGTTTGTTTGTGTTTAACGCCAATTTCAGCAATTTTTCATCTATATCGTGGCGTCCAGTTTTTATGGTCCAGTTACACTGTAATAGAAACCCCCTCCCCATATCTTGCCAGATGATAAGATTGTCATATATCAACTGGAAGAAATGAAAATTAACGTATCTAAACATGTGATTTACATCGGACGTTTGCAATCCAGATTATTATTTTAATCATCCAAATCCATTTTTACAAGTTTAATGTTGCTATTAAAATGATCTGAAAGAGAAAAGGACCAAAATACCTTTAATTTTGAATTTTTATCCTGGGGTCAAAATTGAGCTTTGAAACGGCCCATAAAAAATTTTTTCATTATTATTTATCCGATATGGGTAAAACTGTTATCCCTGGGGCTATACTGTGATGGTTCCCAGTGTCCGAGCTACAGCGTATCTCCGGTAGAGGAAAGAAAGTTGTAAGGTATAAATACGACAAGTATTATCTTTCCTAAAAAGCTAGCCGTCTCAAAGCTTTATTTTTCTTTGTGGACAAAAATACGTACTGTTTTTTTAATGTTAAATGGCAATATGTATTGTTATTATTTACATCACTTCAGTATAAGTACACGATGTTTAGATATCCAAATCAGGCAACCGTAAAATATAGGTGAGAGACAGCACTATGCTAAGCATCTCTAGATGCATCATACGTTTATCTGTTATCCTTGAAGTACAACTGGTTTCTGCAGTTTAGAATTTGATCATTTATCCTATCTCATGCGAAACGGCAAAAAACCTGACCGCGAACCGTAGTGGATAAAGTGTTTGCGGAGTACTGCGTTTCTTGCGCGATGAAGACCCCTTCCTTCTGTAGGCACTTTGCACCCGCGATATATTATGCTTAAAACTACGCGCCTCATAACTATTTCAGTGGAAGTCAAAATTCTGTTTCCGGTGGTAAATCACTTTTCTCATTATTTATTGATCATAAAAACAAACAATAAATCAGTCAATCAATCAATAAAATAGTTTTTAATCTTGTCATGTTATATATTATATTATAAACTATCTATATTAAACCATTGATGTGACAGTCTTAAAAAACATTATAACATTTCCCTATTGTCCAACACTTAGAAGTCCCATGTCGTCCATCATTGTTAATCACTTTTTCTATCTTTCTTTACCTATAATTATCAAAAGTGGCACAATCTGGAAGACACCCTAATGAAATGTATAGTCTGAACAAAGATTGTTTGTTTGTTTGATTGGGGTTTAACGCCACTATCAGCAATTATCATGGCGTCCAGTTTTTATTGGGAGAGAAAGCCGGAGTACCCGGAGAAAACTCACGACCTGCAGTAGGAAACTGGCAATCCTTATCAATTTAGATTGGAGTCGAGTACACCCTGCTAGCAGTGAGACTCGAACACGCAACCTCAGTGTTGACAGACCACGTGATCAACAGTAGACGAACTACCTTAACCACTCGGCCAACGAGGCCTCCTGAACAAAGACAAAAAATCTCAGTACATTCGGAACGTACGTATGTACGGTTGTCCTACGAAAACAATGCTTTATAGTTGTTAAAGAAGCCGAACTAAACACTTGTATTGTTAAACAAAGAAATTCAATCTTCTTATGGTTTTGTCCAATTTAATTAGAATTAATTCGTCCTCTCATGGCTTCTGTACTTATTTTCGACGCGATGTATCAGCAAAACTTGAGAGATGAGGGATCGAATTTTAATTAAACAGATTGTTTTGCTCATAGAGCGGTTTGGGTCATAACCTTGACTCTTGTGACTAAAATGTAGCAACGTATGTAATATTAACAATGTTCAGTTGTTTAAGTATTTTAGTTGTAAAAAGGGTGTTAACAGACCCGGTGATCAATTTTAGACGAACTAATTAACCACTCGTCTAACGAGGCCATATCCGATCTGTATTGGATAAATTTATTTGCTAAAAGTTTGATCTGGGCTAAGTACACCATCATGTATAAGAAAATGTACAGTGCGTTTGGTGTTTGACATTTTCGCTATGTTTGATATAAAAATAAAATATATTTGGGTATCAATATTTTGGAGATTTGGAATACTGCTTCGATCTCACTGGCCGATTCTGAAGAATCTTTTCAGATAACAATTTATCGCGAAACTGTAAAAATGAAATATTTCTTACTTTTTCCACTGCATTTTTGGAAAAATGAGAAGCAAAAAGAGCAAAAATAACAAAAGTGAGAAGGAATTTGGAAAGCAAGCGTCATATTGGAAAAAGTAAACCTTAATAATAATAATAATAATAATAATAATAATAATAATAATAATAATAATAATAATAATAATAATAATAATAATAATAATAATAATAATAATAGTATTCACATCAATATTCTTGATCTAGTTCTAAAAATGCATGTCGTAAAATATAGCAACAATACACATCTAGGTGAACATATTTATATGAAACCCCTTCATGAAATGTCTCCGTTTAAGAATGGCATTAAAATATAGTTTATATCCACTTTTAATTTATTCTTAACAATAATTGTTCCTAAGTATATATGAATAAAATGAATTATTTTATTTATGATTACTTTAATGTGACAATTTTAATGTTAGATCATTTGTTGCTCTATTCAAATTAAGACGACAGGTAGACAGATTAACTTGGACATATATTAGTATGATTATATATTGAACACTAAAACAAATGTAACTTAATTAAATCTATTAATGAAGGCGAAGTATCCTCTAGAGGTAGCTTCACTAGATGTGTAAGAATTTATCTACATGTTTATAGCAGTAAACAAATAAAATTGACATTATTAGTTTCAGTGTGCAACAGCATAAAAGTAATTAATGCAGAAAACATTCAGATAAAATCTTGACCATCTTCAAGATATTGTATATGACCGCCTTCAGATTTCATCACTGTTGGATAATTTGCTAGAACTACATGTATATCTATAGGAGTCGTCAGAGAGGTACCTAGAGTACAGTGAAATCTTGAACTTCTGGTAGATAGAATTCGCCACGTTAAGAAATTAGAATAAAGTACCATTATATTTGTATATATATGTACCGGTATGTTAAACCGAGCAGTCCATTTGAAAACTATAGATTCGAATATGGATTTACTTATTATATCAAAGTGATACAGAGTAGAATCACTAAAATGGAACAACATGAATTAAGCCCCATACCATTTGAAATATGGGGGGGGGTGACATGGCCCTTTTTATATGTAGTAAAATTCCTGTGAATAAATTTTACCAACCAGCTATTTAAGCTGATGTCGGCGAACGAAAAACTCACCCTGACTTATAACAGTTATGTAAGCTTAAATTACGTTGTTTCTCTTACAAAGTTGTTTTAGGTGCTAGTTAAAAGTATTCGAAGAAAAGATGGAGATTGTTTTCCTTGAAAACAAACATTTTATAAACATTTGTATTAATTTCTGCACATAATTTATCAGCATTTTCTTTAAAAAGATGATATAGGTTCTAATTAATTTATAGTTTGTCCCAATCTTAACCTAACAATAGATAACTTTTGATCATTTTAGTATCTTTCCCCCAGCCCCCTGTCTTCTAATCATTTTTAAAAAATATGGCATATATATTGATGCGATCACTATATTGGATGCAGGATGGAAATTTGCCTTCGAATATTTTTTTAGATCCGCCGCGAACGTTAACATGGTTAAGTGTTAATATCAAATTCAATTTTTTTAATTGGATAAAGCATAGTCATATTTACAATATTGCGTAATCTAATACACAACAGATAGTACGTTTATCGACATAAAAGTATACTGGTATGTATTCAATAATTATAATGAAATAATCAATTGTGAAAATATATAAAGTTTCTGTATAGTATGACAATGTACACTAAGTGGCATTTTGCTATACAATATGATGAGAATTATTTTTGAATAATTATACACATATATTTTTTCTAAAGATGTAAATTTCTTAGTGTACAAGATTCTTTTAAATATGAACAAATATTCTTTAGTTCTTGTGTTGTATTTGGGTTAAGGAGACGATTGATGGGTGTGACTTTTTACCCAAACTTACCCAAATTATACCCAAACACACATTAAACTAACATGTTTTTGCATTTCTATTATGTCTTAGCATTTTATATATTATATTTTTGATGAAAAATGTTATAAAAGTGAATTTATCATGACAATTTTCGCCGTTAAAATCGATCTTATGAAGCCCCTTAAGATCGTGAAAAATGTATTACCCAAACTCTCATTAAAATAACAATAAAAAAACTGGACGCCTTGATATAGCTGTTAAATTGATGAAAGTGCAAGCGTTAAACCCTACTTAAACAAGCAAACAAATACGAGGTCATGTCATTGCATTATTATTGCCTACCATGTATCATTAGATTAATATTGTATACCATATATCTAAGGTAACTGTTTTTAGAAATTTTATTGTTCTAGCAAAACTGTATATGTTCATGAACATAAAAAATCGAGGGTCTCTCCTACGATTGGTTTGAGTGTAGTGTTCACATTAGTTTTGAAATCTAATACCATATATACCTATTTTTTCTGCGACTATGTACTTTGTAGTTAATCAGAAATAAATGAAGGTAATAACAAAATGCCGAATAAAAGAAACTCAAAAAAGACAATCCACAAATCAAACAATTTCCGAAACAGGGGCCACATATCTTCCTAAGTCAGAATTCATCTCTGTCACACAAGAAATTGAGACATGCCCATATTAATTGATTTATTAACCTCTATAAAATATGATTAAACAAAACAAACTGATAAACCAATTTCACATGCTAAATAGTCTCTCATTCTTATTTAATACACGTATAAAGTTAACTAAACTCATTTAAATTATAAACATAGATAATCGTTTTCATGGCTGCCGAAAAATTTTCTATCAACGTTTAAATGTTAAAAATAAATGGTTTGACGACAAACCTTTACGAAAGACAAAACTACTCAGATGAAGAAGAGCAATATAACTTTCTACGATAAAATTCCACATTAGCGCCAATTCAAAATTGAAAGCCACCCGTCAAATTTAAGGATAACCACACGACAAGATATAATCATTTTAAAAGCGTCATATCAAGCAACATTTTCGCTAAACCGCGACAGTATATTAAGATAGAGAAGAGTATTATTGAGGAGATACTTTGTAAACCTGGGCGATGACCCATTTTATTGCGAAATGGTCTGATTTTAAGGGCAAAACGGTTATTATGGTCAATGATGGAAAGTCGCCGTTTCAATGGAAGACCCCCCCCAGGAATTAGACAAATAATTTTGAATTTTTTCCGTTGCAAATAAAAATCCTCACAGGAGGACCACCAGTTTAACAAACTGTTTAAATCAATATCCCAATTAAATGGAATTTCTTTATAACGTTGCCCAAAACTACGTTTTGGCGACATATTGTTTTTGCAACGTTTCTTCTGATATTCGCTTTCCACTTTTCTACCTTTCCAAAAAAATTTCTCAGAGACGCCTTAATAGAACCAATCGCCCTTTTGAAACATTTGAATATAAAATGTTATTTACTTAAACACTTTTTGAATCATTTTTTTCATTTTTGTTGTGTGTAACACGTAATAGTTTTATACATCTTAGATATAATCTACAGGGTAAAGTTGCTTTTTTTCAAGGAGAATAGTTCTTGTTCCCCCGTAATACAATACAGAGATATAAGGTATCTTATTTTCATGAGTCATCTTTCTAATTCCTCTTTTGTACAATGTATAGATGTAAGGCATCCTCACAAGTCAGGGTTTCTGTGTCCACACGTGTCCACGAAACCCTGACAAACTTAGTAAGGAAATTCCTGGGCTATAAGTTGCTGTTTTGATTGGCTACATCATACCTTGATGTAGCCAATCAAAAGCCCGCTTTCATTCACGACTTGGTTAGGGGATATCCCGATGTCGATTGTAAATAAACCAAACGGATGTGTTGCATAGACCATGTGTAAATCAGTGTATTTTGTACAGTAATGTTAATAGTTTGTTATTACCGCGTTATTTATTAGTTGCGTTACTTCCAACTCAAGAATGAGTAAGAATGACTACTGCCAAACACTTTCTTCTTTCAAGCAATTTCATTGGTTGCTATTTTGAAGGATTGGCGTCATACGAAAATCTTCTAGCCCGGGAATTTCCCTGTTACCTTTGTCATCGTTTCGTGGACACAGAAACCCTGACTTGTGAGGATGAGATGTAAGGTAGCTGATTGTTCATGGGTAATAGTTTTATTCATGTTTAATATAATCTACAGGGTAAAGTTGCTTTTTTCAAGGAGTATAGTTCTTGTTCCCCCATAATACAATACAGAGATATAAGGTATCTTATTTTCATGGATCATCTTTCTGATTCCTCTTTTGTACATGTATAGATGTAAGGTAGCTGATTTTCATGAGTAATAGTTTTATACATGTTTAATATAATCTACAGGGTAAAGTTGCTTTTTTTCAAGGAGACAGTATATAGTTCTTGTTCTCCCATAATACAATACATTGATATAAGGTATCTTATTTTCATGGATCATCTTTCTGATTCCTCTTTTGTACAATGTATACTAGATGTAAGGTAGCTGATTTTTCATGGGTAATAGTCTTATGTTTAATAAAAAATACAAAACAGCAATTTCAGGTATCTTATTTTCATGGGACATACTGCTGATTCCTCTGTTATTCAATGCAAAGATGTAAGGTAGCTGGTTTTTCATGGGTAATTATTTTATTTATCTTTAATATAATCTACAGGGTAGATTGCTTTTTCAAGGATTATATTTCTTATTCCTCTATCATACAGTACAGAAATTTCAGGTATCTTATTTTCATGGGTCATATTTCTGATTGCTATGTTGCACAATGTATAGATGTAAGTTAGCTGGTATTTCATTGGTAATAGTTTATTTAGCTTTAATATAATCTACCGGGTAGCTTGCTTTTTCAAGTATTATATTTCGTATTCCTCTATCAAACAATACAGAAATTTCAGGTATCTTATTTTCATGGGTCATCTTTCTAATTCCTCTTTTGTACAATATATAGATGTAAGGTAGCTGATTGTTCATGGGTAATAGTTTTATGTTTAATATAATCTATAGGGGAAGGTTGCTTTTTTAAGGATAATAGTTTTATACTTCTGTCATACAATACATTGATATAAGGTATCTTATTTTCATGGGTCATCTTAATGATTCCTCTTTTGTACAATGTATAGATTTAAGGCAGCTGATATTTCATGGGTAATAGTTTTATACATTTAATCATATAATCTACAGGGTAAGCTTTCCTTTTTTCAACGATTTTAATTTTTATTCCTCTATCATACAATACAGAAATTTCAGGTATCTTATTTTCATGGGTCATACTGCTGATTCCTCTGTTATACAATATAAAGATGTAAGGTAGCTGATTTTTCATGGGCAATAATTTTATTTATCTTTAATATATAATCTACAGGGTAGCTTGCTTCTTCAAGGATTATATTTCTTATTCATCTATCAAACAGTACAGAAATTTTAGGTATCTTATTTCCATGTGTCATCTTTCTGATTCCTCTTTTTGTAAGGTAGCTGATTTTTCATGAGTAATAGTTTTAAACATGTTTAATATAATCTACAGAGTAAGGTCGCTTTTTTCAAGGAGTATAGTTCTTGGTCCCCTATAATACAATACAGAGATGCTTTTTTAAGGATAATAGTTTTATACCTCTATCATACAATACATAGATATAAGGTATCTTATTTCATGGGTCATCTTTCTGATTACTCACTTAGTTGTAATGCATAGATGAAATGTTGCCGATTTTTCATAGGTAATAGTTTTATAGATGCTTACAAAAATCTACAGGGTAAGGTTACTTTTTTTCGAGGATTATAATTCTTATTTACCCATCATGCAATACATAGCTGTAAGGTATCCTATTTTAATGGGTCATATTTCTGACATTTGTCATGCATAAATATACCGGTATATTGTTAGGTAAATAATAACAATAAAGGTGGCAGTGAAGTCATAGGAGAAAGTGAATGGTAGCAAAAGTAAGAAATGAGAATGTAGAGCAGAACTATGGAATAAATAAATAAACTAATGAAATAATCAATCTAGTACTTTCACCTTGACTTCACCTTCTTGAGGGCAACAATCAAATTTCTTAACCCGAACCCGAGGCAAACAACTTCAACGAGGGTTAGTTTACAAATATGAATGTCTCCCTCAATAAGAGAGGGTCGTACTTGTTTTATTATATTGTACGCCAATTAACACTAAACATGTACATGTACATTTTAATTTACTGAAATTTGTGTTGTTCTCATCTAAACTTCTGCATTGTTGACCTTTTTATTTGTTTTTTTACCTTAAAGGTTATTTACCGGTGACCAATAGAGTTGTTTCCCTTTTGTTTTATTTCCCCGGGAACAATAGGGTTGTTTCCTTTTCTTACATTCTATTAACAGGTTAACACTTTTAAATTTTTCTCAAAACAGATAACAGTAGATTTAAAATAATGATAACAGATAACAGCAATTTACATGAGAAAACAGAAAACAGCGACTTCAAAAATCGAAAAAAAAAACAGATAACACTGAAACAGAAACAAGCGAGTTTCTCTTAGGACTCTTATTCAAACTTCAGAATTATGGTATTGATGAAAATTTATTACACTGGTTTAAAAACTATCTTTCAGGGAGGGAACAAAGAGTGGTTTTAAGCGGTGGTAGTTCTGACTGGACATCTATTAATGCAGGTGTTCCTCATGGTTCCATTTTGGGGCCTTTATTGTTTCTTTTATTTATTAATGATATTGTAGAAGATATAAATGCTTGTGTTAAGCTATTTGCAGACGACACTAGCATTTATATAATAGTAGATAGTCCCAAAGTCGCTGCTGACATATTAAATAGGGATCTAGCTAAAATTAATAGCTGTTCAGAAAAGTGGTTAGTACAATTTAACCCACATAAAACTGAAATGATAACTATATCTCGTAAATCAATCAAGCCAATTCATCCACCTATTGTTATGGACGGGCTCAATATTCAAGAAGTCGCTTCACACAAACACTTAGGCATTTATTTTTCAAGTAATGGTTCTTGGCATGATCACATTAATTACATTGTTAAAAAAGCTTATAATAGAGTTAATTTCCTTCGTAGGGTACGATTTGTCCTTGACAGGTATGTCCTGGAAAGAATTTACTTTTCTAATATTAGACCAATTCTGGAATATGGCGATGTGGTATGGCATAACTATACACAATACTTAGTTAACAAGTTAGAGAGTGTCCAGATAGACGCTATGCGCATTGTTACGGGAGGGACAGAATTGACGTCGTTAGAAAAACTTTATAAAGAAACAGGTTGGGAAAAACTTTTGGCTAGGAGGGAAAAACATCGACTTATTCAATTATATAAGATTATAAACAAGGAATCCCCAAATTATTTATGGGAACTTGTTCCTAGTTCAATTGGTGATCGACATAGTCATTTTACTCGCCAAGTCGAAAATATTGTTAATCTTCGTACAAGAACGAACTTCTATTCTGATTATTTTCTGCCTGCGACCATTAACATGTGGAATAATTTGCCATTAGATGTAAGAAGGTCTACCTCGTTAAGTATATTTAAAAATAAATTGGTGACTCGTAGCAAAGAAACCCCAAAATACTATTACGTCGGAACTCGAAAAGGGCAGATTCTACATGCAAGGCTTCGTATGAACAGTAGTTCACTAAATGAGCATCTGTTTCTGCGAAACCTTGTGGATTCTCCAAAATTTACATGTGGTCATGTCGAATCAACCTATCATTTTCTTTTTGAATGTTATAAGTACGATCAGCTTCGTTATAGTACCATACATACTCTTAATTTAAACCAACCTGTCGATGTGAACTAATTATTGTATGGGTCAGATCTTCTAACATTAGATGAAAATATTAATGTCTTTAATCTTGTTCAAAAATATATTCTTCAAAGCAAACGCTTTTTTTAACTGCATTTCACTATTCCATCATTTCCATTGTCACATTGACTGTTTCTTTTATTGATTACACTTCCTGACAACATTTACATGTCCTTTTTCTTTTTCTATTTCTATTAATTCTCTAAGCATGCTTATAGCTTTTCTATTATATTTTGTCGGAATTGTAAGAGGACGGATTAACAAAAGCTTACATGCTTATTTTCCGAATCCTGTATGTTATTCTTTGTATGATGTATTTTGTACATATTATTGAAATTTATATTAATAAATATGTTTTAACTAACAAGCGAGTTAAAAAATCGAAAAAACCAGACAACAACAGTATCTCATCGAAGGGCAATAGTGTTCTGATTATTAACAGTAAACAATGTTTTCATTTTCGTTATAACAGTTTACAACAATTTCAATTTTTAAGAAAACAGATAACAGCTAATGGTTGAAAAACAAGTACCAGCTACTTTATTTACAGACGTGTAAAAATGACCAAAACACGTTAACAGAAAAGATCTTCCCCCATACTATCGACACTGATCATCTATCAATATCAACACTGTCTCAATATTTTAAGAAAATTTATGAAAGATTTCCAAAAACAAGTCCCATTAACTACCATTAAAAATCCGAATTTTACCACGAAAAAGGAAGCGCATATCTATCAAATTAAAAATTCCCCAAAGATTCAAGAAAATTTGATGAAAACCGAAAGTTTTTGAGCAAGATTATGAAAACAACCCCACCCTCTTTTCATGCACCAAGTCCAATAAATCAGTGATTACCAACAAATATACAGACTATGACACTAATACAATAAACAAACATGTGCAGTTTGTAAAAAAAATCTGTGAATCTTATTTGCAAGATACGAAGGATAGACATTTGTATACCATACGCACGCATGGGGGGGGGGGGGGGGGGGCGTCTGTCATTGACAGGCGTATAAAAATGAAAATGAAAAATGTTTAATTCCATTTTAAACTACATAAACTAAATTACGTAAAATTTGGGTGAAGCTAGCATTTAAAATTTGGGTTTTTATTTCTTTGATCAATTAAAATTAATTAGTTGCTAAATTTATCTTTTGTAATTATGCGATAATTGGGAGATAGTCAAAAACATACCTGAAGACACAATTCCAACAATCATTTCGCTCACAAATGTTTTCAGAGCAAATCTACGGACTGTAGAACAAACGTTTGGTAAATTATTTAGTAACAGAACCCAGTTTATGCCGTTATGGCATTGTAGATAATAAATAACATTATAAAAATAAGTTTGTTTATTAAAATAAGTCTTTTAATCTAACTCCACCTTACGGTATAAGGGAGATAAATCTAATTAATTTATGTCATAAGGTAGCTTGTTTTCATGAGTAGTCAATTTTTAATAGCTCCGCGGTATTAAAATTTACTACCGTAGCTAATTTTCATAGGTAGCTCGGTATTAATACGACACCGGCAAATCTCCAAGTACAATACACCTATCATCTAACTAACGAACTATTTCAAGTTGTAGATGACCAAACAATATCTTAATCACAGCAGACCACAAAGAAAGCGTTGATAAATTAATTATTATTTGCAAACAATATCTGTCTTAGGTTATAGAAGTACATATAATAAACACCATGGCTTTAAAATATTTGTTTTTTAATTGGTCCGACTGGGCATAGTGAGTTATTATAACGTTTGTGTTCTTAAACACTAAACTACAAGTAAATGTGTTTTGTTCGCGGTTGTAATGCATGAGAAATGAAAACTGCTTACCGTGTTATGCTCCTTATAGTAGATCCAAAGATGTGCTAATTGAAATAACAATTATTTTCCACAGTTAATCAGCGTTTCCATAGTAAATTTTTTACCTATTATTATATTGCGGCTGTAGTCTGTTCGAAACCTATCGGTCAATGTCGTTTACGGTGTACGCGGAAAAAGTCTCGCGATTTGTCCAAAAACCATTATGAAACGTTTCGAACGCAGATGATACTTTATAAATAATAACGTAAGATCCCCGTAGAAACCTAAGTAGCAAAGTCAAGGACATTTTTTATAATGTAAACAACAGATGCATTGTATGAAATACGAACGAGTTATGGTGGAACAATTTTAGGTCGGATTTTCGTAATAAAACGGTATAATAACAACCATCCTCACAAGTCAGGGTTTCTGTGTCCACATGTGTCCACGAAACCCTGATAAAGCTAGGAAATTCCCGGGCTAGAAGTCACTATTTTGATTGGCTACATCATACCTGAATGTAGCAAATCAAACGCTCACATTCACGACTTGGTTAGGGATATCCCGAATTCGATTGTAAATAAACCAAACGGATGTGTTGCATAGACCATGTGAAAATCAGTGTATTTTGTACAGTAGTGTTAATAGTTTGTTATTACAGCGTTATTTATTAGTTGCATTATGTTTTCTTCCCACTCAAGAATGAGTAAGAATGACTACTGCCAAACAAAGCAATTTCATTAGTTGATATTTTGAAGGTTTGACGTCATAGGAAAATCTTCTAGCCCGGAAATTTCCTAGCTAAGTTTGTAAGGGTTTCGTGGAAACATGTGGACACAGAAACCCTGACTTGTGAGGATGAATAACAACCAATAAAAAATACATGCAAAGAAACTGCATTACACAGGGTGTTTTGACATTTGGTATAAATAGAGGACCATTGAAGCTGTTTTTCTATACTGGCAAACAAGATAAGATTCTATCCAAGCAACCATCCATGTTGGGATTATGGTGGACACTTCCGGTATAGATTAATGTTACAAGGACATTAAAATAATAAACTAATTAAACTGAATATATTTGTCATTAATGATGTGTATGTTTGTCTAAGTGTTTTTGACAGTTTAAGTTTTCAGTGAACTTCGGGGGCATCGGTGGTCGAGTGGTTAAAGTAGTTTGTCTACTATTGATCACGTGGTCTGTCAACACTGAGGTTGCGGGTCGAGTCTCACAGCGGGCAGGGTGTACTCGACTTCAATCTTAATTGACAATGATTGCCTGTTTTCCTGATTTGATGAACCTTTTATACTAGGGACGAATATTTTACACTTTTAGGCATTTATTATTTGAGTGGAATACAACTGCCTGTATATTATAAGTTTGTAGTGAGTTTGAATCTGAAAAACATGGAAAAAGACTAAGACAATTTAACAAATCAAGGTAATAGTAGGTTATTACCCCGACAAATACAATATATGCAGTCAACCAGGTAACTTACACAAAAAATACCACTGAGAGCCTCTTAAATTGAAATAAGTTAATTACCATTTGGACTTTGATAAACTTCTTTCCGATTTATTTTTAAGAAAAATAGCCCTATTCTTGTTCTAGACCCTCAAATTCCAATGGTAAATCTTAATGTCACATGATGAAGCTTAGCAATACATTATACATTGCTGCCCAGAAGTGCGGACGTCAAACTAAGTTAAGTTTAAAGAGATTAGTAATGAAAAGTGATCAAAACTTTAGTCAAGCATAACAGGACGTAAGAAAAATGGCTGAAAATTTATTTTTTTTGGTTTAATTTTATTTACTGCCCTTTTCAGGTGTTTTTCGCTATATCATGGCGTCCAGTTTTCTTTTCAGAAAGAAAACCCCGACCTTCGATAGGAAACTGGCAATCTCTGTCAATTAAGATTGGGAGTCGAGTACGCCCTGACCGTAATGAGACTCAAACCCGCATCCTCAGTGTTGACAGACCACGTGATCAATAGTAGACTAACTACCTTAACTTCTCAGTCACCGAGGTCCCTCAAAAAAAGAAAAGTATAGTTGATTAACAGGCATTATTAAAATAAACCAGATATCCAAAATTCTATCAAAAACATTTTATTGTTTGTTTGTTTGAATGGTGTTTAATGCCACTTACAGCAATGTTTCAGCTATATCATGGCGTCCAGTTTTTATTGGGGGAAAAAGGCAGAGTACCCGGAGAAAACAATCGACCTTCGGTAGGAAAACTAGCAAATATTGTCAATTAAGAATATTGGTGTAGAGTATACACTGCCCACAGTGAGACTTGAACCCGCAATCTCAGTGTTGACAGACCGTGTGATTAATAGTAGACGAATAAAAACATTTGTCAACACCATATTATATATGTAAAATGCATTTTGAGGCACATACAAATTTTTATTAAAAATTTCTCTTATTTGCTATAGAATTAGCAAAAGTATTTTTCTAATTTAATGCAAGTCTGTTTTATTTTTGTTAAAAATATTGACACTTCTGGTGCAGTAAAAAAAAATAGATTTTAAGTCTGCGTATCATAGTAAATTTCTGGTGTTGGTGACGTTATGTCAAAGCCGAAAATGACCTTCTGCTGAACAAAAACTTGCTACCCAATAGAAATTTAAGCGAAAATTTCACTGGTTTTAGTGTCAGACCTCAGTATTTGTTTACCAGTCTACCTGAAAGAAAACATATCTTCACTTATAGCACATTGAAGTAATATTTAAATTCTGGATTTGTCAACACGTTGCATAATGTAACAAAAATCAGGATTTACAGATGGGTGCTACATCAAGGCTGTTTAAAAAAGTGAAATGTTTCTTTTGATATTTGTTTGTTTGTTTAAATGGTATTTAATGCCACTTTCATAAATTTTTCAGCTATATTATGGCCTCCATGTTTTATTGGAGGAGGAAGCCGAAATGATAGGAAAACTGGCAATCCTTGTCAATTAAGATTGGAGTGGAGCGCACCCTGCCCGCAATGAGACTCCAACAAGCAACCTCAGTGTTGACACTTGACAGACCACGTGATCAATAGTAGACTAACTACCATAACCAATAGGCCAACGATGCCAGCAAAGGTTATGTAAGATGTCCTATTGTTCGCAAAGACTACATGGGACTAAAAATACTACTATATGTACTTGAAATCACAGGTAACCTCAAAACTAAACGAACTACCTTACTACTCGGCCACTAAACCCCTCTTTCTTTTGAATAGTCAATAAAAAAGAATCAAGGCAACACTGAACATTTTGTTTGTTGTATTAAAAAGAAATATAAATATAACTTTGAATAAACAATATATGAATAAAATGATGCTCATATTGTTGTTTATATACAATAAAAAAGTTTATGTCCAGATGTCACACAATTGAATGACAGATGAATTTATCAAAGTTCAATCTCCTTATTCTCATCTATACCATAAGTATGTATCCATTCATCCATCCCCTGTGCTAAAGCATTATACATGGCCGTAACTCATGAATTACAGATATAAAATTGAACTAAATACGTTTTGATTGGTATCCAAAAACATTCCAAATTTCACATTATTGATTGCAAGGTTTTCTCAAGATATCGTGCAGAAAGGACAAATTTTGCTACATTCATAGTTATAAATAAAATGTCATCAAAGATACCTAAGTTAATAAAATTTACTTCGCCAGACGCGCATTTCCTCTTATCAAGACTCATCAGTGGCGATATTTAAAATTAAGATGTGGAGCTTTTATCACCAAAATTCCGAAACATTATACCAAATCCAGTTAACGCTATCTACACCTTAAAAATAGCAAAAAACTTTGAATTAAAATAATTTTCGAAATGTCAGGGCAGTAAATTTAGACAATAAGTATATCACTGAAAGAATCAATGATATTCCTGTCAGCACCGAAGTCTGACTACTGGGCTGGTGAAACCCTTGGGAACTAACAGTCCACCAGCAGAGACATCAACCCAGTGGTTGCAAATAAAATGTCATCAAAGATAACACAGTTATAGAATTTATTATGCCAGACGCGCGTCTAATCAAGACTCCCCGTAGCTGGAGATTCCAACCTGTGCTCGGAATTACTCAATTCTGCGCGGAAAAGGCTTGGAATTTTGGACTTTAATATTTTTCAGCAAGGAACTATCTCGGAAGTTTGGACTTTGTCATTTTGTACCTTGGAAAAATCTCAGAATGTTGGACTTTTTCCTCAGTGATATGGGGGATTTACAATTGCATTAAATGTTAGAATTTCACTAGAATTTCTTTTCGGTTAAAATAAAATTATGCTGGAAATATTTACATTGGTCACAAAACAGGAATGACTGTTTATTGAAAACTTTGGCAGTTACATGTTTAAATATTAACACTGAATTAAGGTCAATCAACAAAAAAAAATAAAATAAAATAAAAATAAACATATACAAGTTAAATATTTTTAAATCAGTTGCTTGTGTTTTTTCTAAAATGTATGTTTTATAAATCAAAAAATTAAAAATGTTTTTTTTTCTGAAATTCATTCATTAAAATTAAAATTTTGATTAATCAGTTTTCAAATATTGACCAATGAGAACGGAGAATCATCAGCTAATCAAATAATTTGGCACATTTTTCAAATGGATGTTGAGAAGGTAAACTTAATTGAGTTTGCTTACATTTATTAAACCTAAGATAAGGTGCGTGTTTTATATTAAATTTCCTGAGAGTTATAAAAATAAATAAATTAGAACACTGCTGCAAATTTTGTTCTCTGCAGTTCACAAAGGAAGAAGTGAAGTCAGTAAAACTTTTCAATATTGTGTGGTGGTTAAGGCCTGCCACTAGACGGAGTTACCTGCCTTAGTAATTATAAATTAATATGGACTTTATTTCAATTATTTTAAACATTTTGTGTAAGTAGGACTCTAAAATGGACTTTACAATTGTATTTTGATGTTGAATAATGTTTTGAATGATTGATTATAAGTAGTTGTTGATTATTTTGCAGTTTAATGCATGGCATGATACCTTTTCACATGTTCAAATGAAGTTTGATTTATATTTAAAACAATCTGCGATTTGTGGCTTTAAGGAGAAGTGACTAAGTCCTCGACTCATGTACCAACTGTGTCTGATCTGAACTGCTATTATTATAGTCTTCTTTTACATTTTAATAAATGTTGCAACTTATACTTTGTCTAAATTGGCCTTGTCCAAAGATGAGAGTTCAAAGACGCAAGTCCCTGTGTTCGAATCCGAAACATTATTGTTAACAATGCGTTGTGATGTAAATATGTTCCTGGAGTTATGAGTTGTTAATGCATAGATAGTAGCCAATGGCTAAAACACTGCAGACATTGAAGAAACATGGTACAAAATTTGAGGCTTAGAAGCTCGCACTCCAGATGATTCAAACCAATCCTGTTACATTTTTGGTAGTCAGTTTGGGGACCCGAGGACCTGAATGTTCTGTCAGAATTAAATTTTGCTTTACAGGTCAAGTAATAAGTGTTATAAAAACCTAGGCACTATTAACTAACAGCTGCGCCAAGATAAGGACATGAGCTAAACACAACAATATTTCATAATCCTATCTGCACTGTTGAGACATAATCACATCTATGAATATTGACAATCCCCGGAAATTTCAAGAAAATTGATGAATACTTTCTTGAATTAGTCTAAAAGCTAAACTCACCCCCCCTTTAAAAAAAAATCCATTCTTAATATCAGCAATTTACTAAAAATGAATAGATGCTTGCATCTATCAAAATAAACAATTCCCCAAACGTTCAAGGAAATTAATGAAATCGTTTTTGAGTTATAGTCTGAACCTGATCAAAGTCCCATAACTCTATAACGATAAATCAAAGTTTAAGGATAAACTGATGGAAGCAATATGTTTTAAAAGTTAATTAAAAAATGCCACAAACTTTCAAGAGAATTCATGAAAACGTGTTGGAGTTATAGTCTGAAATTAAATGTGTATCACCTTCTAACATATTGAATTTTTTTGGGAGTGCCTTTAATATACCGGTAGCAGGATTTGCTGGTCGGCATCAGATGGATTTTGTCTGTTGGTTATTTCAAAGTAATAGGTGTTGTTTATTTCACAACGTTTGGATATTTATATTCTGTCATCCGATATGTCTTTGACAGTTCATATTTCCGGTTAAGATATGTAGTCAATTGTAATATTTGGATATCTATTAATATAGAAAAAATATAATCGATTCCACATTCATTCATTGTTGAAGAAGATATATAATGTTATATGTTAATTTACTATTACTTATGACATTTGTTATATTATTATAAAGTATTAAATCGTAAGCAGGTAATGACTTCATAAATATGTCCTACTTGTGTCCAATTCATTTTTGTGTACATTTATACAAATAAAATATGTTTAAACTTAAACTTACATTTTACTAATGATGTATCTTTTATTAATGCATACATAATGTTAAAGCAAATTGCGGAGCGGATGTTGATAAGTTGATATATCTTGCATCCAATCCAATTGTAAAATTTTGCAGTAAAATATGTTTAACCTAATCTACATAATTGAATATTCTTTAAACAGTTAACCATAGTTTTACTCGATAAAATTAATTTCACAACATCGTTCAATTCCAACGGCTGTCTATTTATAGATGTTTTACTGTCAAACCTAATGACTTCGGAATGTATAGTTCAACATTTGCGTCCTAATACCCCACACATTTCCAGACATCATTATACTTGTAGCTGCTTACTTCGCTGTCGTACCTACTCTCGATCTCCCAAGTATATATATGCCCAAAAAATAGCATTTGTCAGCTCTGAAATGTTTTCATACCTCTGTCAATAAGTATTTATTACTTCATAAGTATATGGGGGCCTCGGTGGCCGAGTGGTCAAGGTAGTTCGTCTACTATTAATCACGTGGTCTGTCAACACTGAGATTGCGGGTTCGATTCTCACTGCAGGCAGGTGTACTCGACTCTTAATATTAATTGACAATGATTGCCAGTTTTCCAAACGCAGGTCGCGGGTTTTTCTCCGGGTAATCCGGCTTCCTCCCCCAATAAAAACTGGACGCCATGATATAGCTGAAAAATTGCTGAAAGTGGCGTTAAACACCATCAAACAAACAACATAAATTATATGAAATGTGTAAGGATATTTGGCTCAAGTTCAAGGGAATCCAATAACTGTCAATGTTTTCAGCTTAAAATGCAAAGGTTCTTTGATTGTATTTTGCGTTCATGTTAATAATCAGGGACAGTTAATAAACTTTCAGAGCGAGTTAAGGAAAATTGTGAACAGCGAATTTAACTTGTACAATTTTACCATTTCTGTTTCTTAAGCAACTTAAGTGACCAGGATTCCTGTCTGTTACAGACCGTATGGCGACGTCTCGTGTTCTGTTCTGTCAGTTGCCTATGAAATGTGGTTGTGTATCGTTGACATTTACCACAGTTATTCTTTCTAATATATGCATGTATTTGTGAAAAACAATTTAAAACTTAATTCACATGACTACGCACTTATCGAATATCCTTCCTAAAATACTTTTAAAAGATAAATCCTATAACATGCCTCGTAACAATTGGAAAATTGAATATTATACTTGACCTGTCCTAAAAATAAACATCAATTTGGTGTACTGAATGACAGACAATGTTAGTCATAATCGTATTTTTTCCTAAAAAGATCAATGAATGTAGTCTTATTTTAGTAAATTTGTTGAATTTATTACACAAATCTGTAATACAGCGAAAAATTTAAATAAACAGTACAGATTACGACGACCTATGAAAAGTCATTCTCTGCAAAAAAAACTTTGCTAATGATTAAGGGTTGTTTATTTGAATAGTGTTTTATGCTCTAGACTAACGTCATCGGATGAAAGCTATACAAAGAACCTTTTTGTTGGGAGAGCATTTAGATGTAAATAGATTACCTGAATGCTGACAATAGTGGGTTACATATTTAGTTCCGTTAGTTCATTGCGTTTACCAAATTGATTTGCCTATTAACATGTTTTCGTCCTTAAAATTGTAATATCCGATTACTAAATTTATTTGTCTGTTGACATGTTTTCGTCCTGAATATAACTGTAAAAATGCTTGTCTAGAAACTATTTAATTAATAAACCAAGCAACCCACGCCCCATTATCTGTACAACACAGCCAAAATATTGTCCATATAATTAGCTCTAGCGAAATGCACTTTTAAAACACGCAGATATCTTAATAACTAGAAAAGATTTCATAATGTAATATTGCTGTAGTTACCTAAGGTAGTTTAATAATTATTGCAATATCACGTTCCCGATTATTTTCCATATTGGTAACGTAACTATACTCTTTACCTTAATGTGCTAAGTGTAAATTTTGATTAAAATATTGAAGACCTAATTTCATGTATCATGAGATTGTGTTAGTTGAAAAACGTTCTATTTTAAAAAATAACATACATAGTTACAAGCCAACATATACATACATAAACCCAAAGTATTCTGAAACAGGCTAATAGAAGCTTATATAATTGCTTAGTGTGAGATTGTATTGGTTTTCTATTTCAGTAAACTGTTGCTAGTTCTAAGTAATATATCAACACATATTGATTAGTTAATGTAAATATCTTATAAACAATAACGTACACAAAATAGCAGTAGTAAAAAGGACACACTATATTTCAATGTCAAGAAGTAACTCATCTGTCGACTCGTCTGGATGTCCTTGTTGCTGTCCATTTAAATCTTCGGGGTCAGAGTCTTCATCTGGCTTTGCAATAACAGACTCGTGCGAGTGTGTTCTGCAATACTGCGTAATAATTTGTGAAAGCTCATTGGTGTCTTTTATCTCATTCGCATCTTTATTTCTATACATAAACATTTTCCACAACTTTGGAATCAAACAAATGAATAGGGCAGTTACCGTCTGAGTTAATGCCGTCATTTTGCTCATTTCTTGGAATGTCAGTATAATTGAAATAGCCATGTACAGAATAATTATAATGAAAAATACTTTAAGAAACGAGAACATTATTTCTGTCCTTAAAGGTTGTTTATACCGTACGACGTATCGGAATAATGAGGCCGACACTAAGCTGCGTGATCCGTCCTTTTTTAACAACACTACACCTGGAAACAATCCTTTTTTGTGAAAACGTTCACATATCTTTTGGACCTTTTCGAAAATGTTTGAATAAACAACATGGATGTGTTGTAAACTCTCGGTTATGTAAATTGTAACGGTTATTGCGAAAACGAAGTACCCGTATGTAATGTCCGGATAGGCAATTAGTCCAGTAAATGTATATGTACAGACACGAGATAAAAAGATGAAACTATCAATGAATAACAACGAGAAAACGTAAATATCAAAAGCTACCCATAGTGTCATAATTATTACGGTACAATAAATTAGAATAACACTAATCCCGTTTCGGGACATTAAATGTTTTATGGAGTTATAGTAAGCACGTATCAGAATCACAAAAAATCCTATAATTGGCAAACTGTACAATAATAATAATATCCACTCCACTATACAAAATGTAAAATAAATTGGAAGAAAGATGATCCCTGTGAAGAATTTGTAGCATTGTCTGCCTCTAGTAATGATGTTAAGATATCCGAAAAATCTTCTAATTTGGAGTCGAATTCCCAGTGTCCAAAATGCTGGGTTGATAAGCATATAAATATTTGCTTTTAAAACTGAGTAAAATTGTGTGAAGCATTTTTGTCTCTGAATGTCCAAAATAGCACCAAATTTGCTTTTTGTAGTTAGATCAACTGTTAATAGGGAAACAAAAAATTGTTTTTCGTCGTGCAAGCCCATGTCTATTAATACACCCAAATCTGAGGGCACACACAACAGTATTGAAACGGAAATGTAATACAGTGCAAGAGCAACATACGGACCTCCAAAACAGGATAGAAAGATATCTCTACTGAGATGATAGCCTGCTGCCATGTTAATCCAGTTCAAAGGTACTCCTGTTTTTGTGCTAGAAACAAGGAACTCGGACTGAAAAAAGTAATATGCCAAAACTTCAGCAACAACACATATAGATGACAACATAGTCCATAAAATTTTGATAAAGCTAGAACAGAACCGCCCTGATGTATGGGTGTTCTGACTTGCAGTGTTTAGAATGGTTCCGATTGAAATTGGATTCGCACGCAGCCATACTTGTCCAGTTGTCGCGTTGTCAGTATAGACGTTATAACCCGAATTTTTGTGTGTTTTGCACATAACGTTGAGAAACAAAACAGGCGAAAAAAGAAACATGATCCAGCCTACTACGATTGGAAAACTCCACCACAACCCCTGGTTGATCACGGTAATAGTACTACGGCATAATATGACGTCTCTTCGCATTTTTTGATCGAACGTATTTTTACAACACCTGTAGCCAATAGTTTGCTCTGGACAAATGACATATTTACATATGGAGTACAATTTATCTTCGATAAAAGTTCGACTAATATAGCATACATATCCATGAGTCAATTCGACATCACGTTCTGCACTTTCTGCAAATAGTGATTCATTAAATGCTTGTAACAACGCTAACCCTATACGTTCCGTTGTGTTTCCTTCTCCTATTGTAACTGGACATGTGCCTTTCACGTTTATTGTTATTGTCATTTTTAAGGTGTAATAACCAAGTAATCCCAATGAATAAATATTGAATTCTTTCATCAAATGTAAATACTGATACCCTCCATTTTTTCCTGGAAATGTCCAAATCCAATGCGTAGGAGTGATTGTACAGCTTGTATAATTTGCATGTTGAGAAAAGTTTAAGTAGATATTGACGAGGTTGATTTTAAAATCGTTCATTCGAAGATTATAAATGAAGTCGCCTATATCTCCTTTATTTATTTCCATATAACATTGGTCAGTCACATGATCATCCAACGGATACCTCTTTCCATACATATCGCAGTCAGCAAATTGTTCTGCCATATCACTTACTATTTCCGTATTTTGAAATATTAATGTATGTTCTAAGTTCTAAGACCATTCGATAAACGTAAAAACAAAATTATAATAGTATACAAAACTAATTTAATGTTTTGCGCCATAACGTCTCACCTGGTGTAGCGTGAAACAAGAAAATTCTTGTTATATTTGAACAGTTCAATGCGCATTATGTTTCTATTTAAAATCTGGTTAAGTGTGAAACAAGGAAATATTTATTCTATTTGTACAATGCAGTGCGTATCATATTCCTTTTTAAATGCTTGCTTTGTTTCCTTACTACGTCAAGTGTATACAGGTTCAAACTGCTCAACTAATTCTGCTATATTTGTTTAAAAATAGACGTGGTTGGGTGTCAGAATGTCTTTTAAATCTGCCTTTCAAGGTTGATTTTGTGTCCCATTGAACCCTTTTCAAGCTAAGATGTTGACCACGTTAATTGCCAATCTATGTAGCCAGCCGTGTTTTATAAACACATCGAAGCAAGCCTAGTTAATACTGATAACATAGTTATATTTATAAAAGATTTAAATACATCATTTTGGGCCTCCTCTATTTGTTGAAGTAATATCAAGACAAAATTTGAAATTGTACGTACAGTAAAGAAAATTAACACTTTATAAACAACTTGTGTAATATTCTGTAATTTTTAAATAAGTCCTTGACGTCAGGCACTGAGAGTTTTGACGATATACATTTATGTTGTGCATATGACATTCTAAACCAGAAACTATCGGCATTTCTGCCACTTTCCGTGATAAAGAGTTGTGATGAAGTTGATCATGATAATGCAAAATTTTTGCAGATATTAAGGAAATTAGTTACGAAGATGTATTAAGTTTTTAATAATTGTCTAATATTTGGAATCTAAACATTTATTTTTTTTATTTATAAGCAAGTTTTCTCTTAAATCCTTCCAGTTAGTAGTATTCGAATATATCTGACAACAACGCGCAGGTTATATTTTAGTTCGCATATTGTATTTTCACAATAAGTATAGAATGTTTACATTTCCTTTAAGCTTAAAAATGAACTGCCACAGAAAAATTACAAATCTTTGAATGAGGACGGAGGATAAAGTCTTTGTAGCGACTACAATGTGCTCCCTCTTGTTTAAAACTACAGAGGCGATCTTTATTCATCGAGTAATGAGAGTTGCACTCGTCTTACACTTTACTCGCTACAGTCGCGGCCAGGCTTATCGCATTAAAATCAACAAGTGAGATATTATATCCATATCCCGGGTTGGCGCTAGACAAATTCTCAAATAATGACTATACAATTTGATAACTACAACATTGTTTCAATAGATTGTATACTGTATTTCTACTGTTTGCTCTTCGATATTTGGTGGAATTTATGGTATTTACTCTTTACTCATATCTAATGTATTATTTCATTGATATACCGCAAAAGTTATATTAATTAATCGTGACGGATCATCACTTCTCTTTTGAAAATACGTTCCTACTATGAATTCAAAACTTCTTCAAATTTTGTACAAAGCGCAAAAGTCTTAATCTAAAAATTAAAAAAAACGGTAACAAATATTGCATGTAAAAACAACTAAAAACTGTTTCAACACAAAAACGTTTCAGATAAAATACACTTTTGATATTTAGAACAGTTGTTCAGAAACGATTTACACTGTAATTGATTGACGATTGCTGAAACTTTCAAGTAAGACGTTTCAGAATTAAATCAACAAAATCGACATTCTAAAGGGAATTGCGATGTTGTCATTTCAAGAAAATACGATTTTTATAAACAAAGATTTGTTGGACCAACAGCATTGTTCTTGTTAATCAGAACGATGTCCCACGTATCCACAATATAGGAACAACGGTCCCAGGTAAATTTGGCATCCATTTTATTGCACCATTTTCTGTTCCTTCGGAAGAGGTCTGCTAAGGCCTTTTCTTATAACGTCAAAAGTTACGAAATTTAAAACAAACTTTGTATTTATTGAAATATTTTAGAATTAATGTTTTCGAACATCTGCTTACTTAAAAGTTGACCTAATTAATCAAAGCGTACATTTAAGTACCCGGTCAGAAAATTGTGTCAAACATGTTTTTTTTTATTAAAAAAAGATTAAGCTTGGAATAAGTAATGATTCCTGAAATTATGTGTTCAACTCATTAGTTCTCACCTAATTGCAACATAATAAGTTTCATTAAGTTGTAAAGTCCTATACATGTACTTCAAAATGGTATTACATTGCAACAACGTAACAGACATACATAAACACAAATCCAATGATATATATTGAGTTCAATGTCCAAACCGTAGAATTGATCATCGCGTCTCTAAAAGACGGATATGAAAAGTCTTCTTGTCCAAAGTCGTCTTATTTTATAATCCAAATTTTAAGTGGATAATGGAAAAATGTGTAACTATTGATAAACGATGAATTCGTACATTAGTGTTTTGATTACTTCGCAAATAATAGTAACATTTTATACAAGATGAACTTAATCATTTTGATAAACCTCTCTTCTTACACTCATTGTTTTGAGCCTGTTTGACTTAAAAACATTAAAGTAGAAAACTTTTCTAATACTTAGATATGTACCGATAACTCTGACAACAACAATATTTTTGGACAGAGTTCTGTTCCACTCGTTCTAAATATTTTGTATTACTGCTAGCGAATGATATTTTACAGTCTTAAGATCTACATGTATTAGAAATTGTCAGAGCTTACGATAGTTAAGTCTGCCAGCGTAATGCAACAATAACTTCCCTTTATTAAAACAAATCCGGATTATAACCATACCGAAGCACGAAAAGCATTAACATTATTTTACATTGTTTTACCGCTAAGTGTGTTCCACAAGAGGCTTAAGGTACAGAAGTTCTTTAACATCCATGAAAAACCATTCAGCCAAAATTTATTTTAATGTGACTTACAATAATCTTGTGTTGCAAAGAAATCGTGTAATATAAAGAAAAATAGCAAAGAAAACCGACCGAACAACAAGAGCCAAAAGTCAAGGGACAGTTACAAATCCGGATATAGACAAAACGCAACACAAAAACCAAAAACACAAAAAACAGAAAGAGAGTAACCCGAACCCAATACAAACCATGGTTGCACTCAGGTGCTCCGGACGAGTAAGCAGTGCCTGCCTCTAATTAGACACCCGGCGAGTTACTCATTGTCATGTCTAGGGAAAAGTCAAATCCAGGAATAGGAATCACTACCTATGACTCAGCAAACATGTCAGATCGTATTTGAGACACTGATTTCCCATAACGATCAATTAAGTCATGGTGACGACCATAGAATTTCTGGAGAGATAACATCAACCTAGGTGCAACAAACCCTTGTTATAGTAGTTTAGCAGTCAACAGCAGGGATCGGTCTAGAAAATCGGAATACCGATCGCAGGATCTAGAATAACGTATAAGTTGTGAAATGTACACACCATACGCTGGAGCTGCTGGAATGTTGCTGTCGATGAACGGGAAGTTGACAATTGGAAAGTTGAAGTCATCACGTTTGTCGTAGAGTCTAGTTTGTAGTTTTCCTGAGTCTATTTCTAGAAATAGGTCTAAGTAAGAGGCTGAGCTTAATGTATTGGTGGTGTGTTTAATTTCAAGCTCGCTAGGGTAAATTGAATGTAAATAGTCACCAAATTTAGCATTGTTGATTACAAATTGCCTCTAATTAGACACCCGGCGAGTTACTCATTGTCATGTCAAGGGAAAAGTCAAATCCAGGAATAGGAATTACTACCTATGACTCAGCAAACATGTTAGATCGTATTTGAGACACTGATTTCCCATAACGATCAATTAAGTCATGGTGACGACCATAGAATTACTGGAGAGATAACATCAATCTAGGTGCAACAAACCCTTGTTATAGTAGTTTAGCAGTCAACAGCAGGGATCGGTCTAGAAAATCGGAATACCGATCGCAGGATCTAGAATAACGTATAAGTTGTGAAATGTACACACCATACGCTGGAGCTGCTGGAATGTTGCTGTCGATGGACGGGAAGTTGACAATTGGAAAGTTGAAGTCATCACGTTTGTCGTAGAGTCTAGTTTGTAGTTTTCCTGAGTCTATTTCTAGAAATAGGGCCAAGTAAGAGGCTGAGCTTAATGTATTGGTGGTGTGTTTAATTTCAAGCTCGCTAGGGTAAATTGAATGTAAATAGTCACCAAATTTAGCATTGTTGATTACAAATTAAAAAGATATTATAATTTCGGTATATTAAGTAAATTCTGGTTGTTTGTTTGTTTGGTGTTTCACGCCACTTTCAGCATTTTTTCAGCTCTATCATGGCGTCCAGTTTTTATTGGGGGAGGAAGCCGGAGTACCCGGAGAAAACCCCCGACCTGCGGTAGGAAAACTAGCAATCCTTTTCAATTAAGATTGGAGTCGAGTATACCCTGCCCGCAGTGAGAATCGAACCCGCAATTTCAGTGTTGACAGACCACGTCATCAATAGTAGAAATGCGAAGTTTGTCTTGTGGTTCAGTATATATGGCATTAATTTTGTTTAATTTTATAATGTTTAATTCAGGTTTTTATTTTTTTGTATGTTAAAATACACAGATAATTTTCTTAAACAGTTATAATTTCCTATATTTTTTCTTTATCTTGTCTTTATGTCTAGTCTTAATTACATTTATTACATTTCTTCATCATCTTGAATTGTTCTAAGCAATTTTGTTATTCTTTGAAAAGTGGCATTGTAAACCTTAAGTGTTTAACGATTTCCAACATTTTGAATTTTTGCTTGTCTCATTAATTGATTTTAATGATATTGGTAGTGTTTGTATTTGAACATTAGGTCTATATTATAACACTCTTTGAGTTCAAGAAACCGGCAATATCCAGAACCAGCAACCAAAAATATAGTAACTACAGCAATGGGCATTACTTGGTACAGGTATTTCAAAAGAAATGGTGGGTAAAACCAGGTTTAATGGCATGCCAAACCTCCCGCTTCCATTACTGTAGCATGTGACTATAGTTAGTTAAAATGATTGGGTATCATATACCACTAGTCAGTAATGTATCCAACAATCATCGTAGCACATTAACTGTACACCGAATTGAAAAATTTGGAAAACAATCTGCAACCATATTTTCAAACGAGATAGAATATGATAGTGATGTCTTAAGTAAAACTTATTAATGGCGCGGACTAGTCGTTTTATCTTGTAACCTTGGTTTATTATAAGTTTATCCCGAAGAGATAGTCTTTGTCTCAAAACTCACTCAATACTTTACAAAATAAAAATTGCTAACAGTGTGCACATCATAATGGTACAGACGTAATTCTCAAACAATGGAGCGAATTCCACTTAGGTGTTGAAGATCAAAGAATTTATTTGTGTGACAGCAAATCTACCTATTACTTAAATTGTTAAAAATATGTTCATATTCACTATCTTCTCTTTTTTAAGTTATAACGGGTATATAATCCTTTCGGCAAGTCAAGAGAAAGTTTCGGCATCTACATAGCTTAATGCTAGGTTTGCCTACTTAAATGGTGATATCATGCAATAAACCCACTTGCTTATAGTCAATAAATCCATACTCACGATGTTGGAAGATTTTAAAATGGCCGACACAACAGTATTCTACAGAGATTACATTGTGCTCTTCTGACTAGTACCATTTATACAATTCAAAAGACATTGATACAGTTGCTTCTATCTTAAAGAAATAAATAATACGTTACTTTGGGTAAAGAGGTTAACTATTTTGTATTTTAAGATAGAGTAATTAAGATGTTCATATTAAACTTCATGATATCAAGTCACTACTACGCAAGAATCATTTAACCAGCAGTAGAGGTCGTAGAAACCATGTTGTATATACCAAGTGTTGTCTAAGTCATACTAGGATGACAGGTGATAAAGGTGAGAATTGAAGTCACCTTGATGAATTGCAGTGTAGTTACAATGAATGTTTTTTTAAATTTTTTAATACTTGTTTGAATGATGTTTAACGCAGGTTATATACATTTTTCAGCTATATCATGGGCCCAGTTTTATTAGTAGAGGAAGTCGCAGTACTTGGAGTAGATGACTATTTACCTTTATGTTTAGAGTTCTATGATGAGTATTCATATTTCTTTTATGTACGCTAATTGATTACACTGTCCATATCTTGCTCTTCAAAACTCGGATTGATTCCACAAACCACTAGATTTCTGTACATTAAGTGCTATTACACATGACATTGTCAGTTCAAATGATGCGCACTAGTTCTTAAAGGAGGGCTATTAGGCAATCGTTAAATATTGTTGCGAAAATAAAATACTGGTACTTAAACTATTAACTTTAGGAATAATAGAATAGCTGGGATAAAAGTGCACTCTAAATTATGTGAAAAAAAGCGGTTTATCGTAATGTTCAATAGACAACGCACTTCTGGCCAATTATGGATATTTTGGTTTTAAGACGAAATGTCCAAAATGGTTTGGTATATCGATATAGTTCTTTTCAATTGTACTATACAAAGCCAACATACCAAGACGTGATCATGTCTAAAAAGAACTGGTGCAATACTGTGCACACCGACTTATTGTTATTCAGGAACGTAAAAGATTGTTTGTTTGCTTGAATGATGTTTAACGCCACTTTCAGCAAATTTTCAGCTATTTCATGGCGTCCAGTTTTTATTGGGGGAGGAAGCCGGAGTACCAGGAGAGAACCCCTAACCTTCGGTAGGAAAACTGTCAATTAAGATAGGGGGTCGAGTACGTCCTGCCCGCAGTGAGACTCGAACCAGCAACCTCAGTGTTGACAGACCACATGATAAATAGTAGAGAAACTATCATAACCATTCGGCCACCGAGGTCCCGGAACGTAAAAGATAAATAGCAAAGAAACCCGACCGAACAACAAGAGCCAAAAGTCAAGGGACAGTTACAAATCTGGATATAGACAAACGCAACACAAAAACCAAAAACACATAAAACAGAGAGTAACCCGAACCCAATAAAAACCTTGTCTGCACGCAGGTGTTCCGGACGAGTTAGCAGTGCCTGCCTCTTATAAGACACCCGTCGAGTTACTCATTGTCATGTCTCGGGAAAAGTCAAATCCAGAAATAGGAAACACTGGACTCTGACACTAAGTCAGAATTTTATATTAAAACAACTAAAACAAGGATATACTCGGATAAAGATGATGGCCGTTCTATCATAAAAGTTCTATTATTAAAATATTATAAGCTGACAGTAACAAACAAACAAATTGCGGTCATATCAGGTTAAAATCACGATCATCTTTTTTTATCATATTTTTACAATGGAAATTACAGTATTTCTTGTGTATTTCGATAGAGAGATTGACCTGGACTACATGTATGAAAATTATGTTAGTTTTTACGTACAAAATATTATCCCAAACCACTGATTTAAATAAAAGTGAACACATTCCGGTTGAACATAAATATATGGCAATTTTTATGAACGACAACAAGAACAGTTTGAAATTTGACAATTATAATGCCAAGTCATCAAACAAGTCGTTTGCTTTTTATCGCCGTACATATCTTATACCGCCATCTAAGTTTTCAACGGTTACACAAAAGGTAGTTCGGTCAACATCGTTTATCCAAAAATAAATCTGGTCAACTTCATTTATCCACAATAAAATTCATTGTTAAATTATCTACAGAAAGTAATCTCAACTAATCAAAAAACATATTTATAAATAATGCAAATTATGTCAGAATTATACACATATATTACCATGTTGACAGGCTATCGACACGAGATTGTTCATTTGGCTATCTTGATGCTGTAAGCCACGTTTTGCAGACATAGATAGTGATTACGATTTGTACAGAATAGCGACCCCGTGTTGATAACGTTAATTGTGCATTTTCTTTACAATTTAAGATGTCGACTTCATTAACACGCTGTATTATTAAAATTATTTCCTATACGTTTGTTTGCTTGTTTGATGGTGTTTAACGACACTTTCAGCAATTTTTCAGCTATATCATGGCGTCCAGTTTTTATTGGAGGAGGAAGCCGGAGTACTCGGAGAAAACCCCCGACCTGCGGTAGGAAAACTGGCAATCCTTGTCAATTAAGATTGGAGTCGAGTACAACCTGCCTGCAGTGAGAATCGAACCCGCAATCTCAGTGTTGACAGACCACGTGATCAATAGTAGACGAACTACCTTAACCACTCAGCCACCGAGGCCCCCATTTCCTATACGTATAAATTCAATTTGATATTTGCATGTAATACTGCTACCAGGTTTCAGCAATTAATGTGCACGATAAACTTTATATAAGGTAATAACAAAATACCTAACACCGATGAAACTGTCAAAAAAGACAATCCACAAATCAAAATTACGAGTTTTACGATATAGACGATGTCAAGAAATATAATGAAGAAAATGAGCAAACACTTCAGGCGGGATCATTTGATCTCTATCTTCAACTAATGTTGCCAACTCTGTGGGTATTATAAATGAATGTTTGTCAAATGAAACATAGTCAATACAACGCCGTTTACAAGCACGAAGAAAACTATTCTTTTTATGTTGCTGCATTTCCAGATTGAATTCATGTTGTAATTTCACGTCAATATCGCTGTTATGTTTCAATAAAGTCTTATCAGGTGTACATTTATCTAAACAGTAGTGCAGTGCATGGAGACATGTGTAAAAGACTGATGCCAACAATAACCACAGCATCATGGTATATTCCATGCAATAGATGATTTAAACACAGTCGATAGTTGCAGTATATCTGTTTATTTGATACACGGTGATTTTCATGCAACAGAATACTTTGGGCTATTCCTTGGCTTACATGAGACAAATAAATATGCTACATATGCTTCCCATGTAAATGTAATGCACCTAACACTAACCTAGTAAATAACAGTGCAGGTGCGTAATCTCTAAAAAAAACATTTAATAAACACAGTTGACAAAGCAGACACTGATGGCACAAACCTTGCAGGTAATTGATGATTAGAAAAGTTTAAATGGTTGAGTAAGTTTGTTTGTAAAATACACATCCATCCGCTGTTATAAAGACTATGCAGTAACGATAGCCTCGGCCCCAGCCATAACTATGCGTGTGTCGATAACACCACCATTAAGTCGGACGCCACAAATCCATTGCTGCACATCGTCGTCCAAATCTGGGCTAAGCAGGAGGGGGTTACCTCGTGGAGATTTTGGAAATGTGTCAACGTCTCCACCACCTAATAAAAGATAAAAATATAAAAACATTAAAATCATTATCTTAATTGTAATAAATCCATCTGTTCACACCTTTTATACACATATTCATCATTAAAAACCTCTAATTAAACCCTTAACTATATTGTTAAACCAACATACGTAATCTTTGCGGCAGGGAATTTACAACACTTGTATTTACGTTGGTTTAAATAAAATGACATGATTATTGTTTTTGCATGGGTAAACTGATCAAGGTAAACTGACAAAGTGTTTTTCCGAAAAAAAATCTACGTGTTTTTTATTGGTTCGTGTGGTTTGTGAATATTCTATTCTTTGTCGAAATTTTTTTCTCGCTTCAGTCCCTTCGGACCGTAATTTTATTTTTATTAACTAATTAATCTTTATTTGAAATTAACCTTGCTTCTTAATTCTCAAGTAGGCATCACGCATGCTGCGAACAGTGGTCTCGCTGACCTTTCTGTCAAGGCTGCTGGTAAATTTACGGGCTGCACTAGCAAACCACTATCCACTGAGTATTGGGCGATTTTGGCGCAGGTGTCGTCGTCGTAATAGTTATAATCGCCACGTTTTCTTTTGCGTGATGGAGTAGCCAGAACTGTGTCTACACCATCGTTAGCAGCTTGGGTTATCATAGTCTCTCTTTTGTTTGTACAATTTTCAGGGTTTGGTAGTCCTGGTGTAGCTGGCAGAGTAGTTTTTAAACTACCGGACTTTAACCAATCTTTAAGTGACATTTTCGGTTTTTAGAATGATATTATCGAATGTATTTCGTCTTTATATAAAACAATGATTAGCATGATTAGCTTGGGCTTTGAGCATGAGTATGAGGACCTATTAGCGTTAATTAGTTGGTATTTTCATTATTATATTTTAATAAAATCGCCATTTGATTGGAACTCGTCCATCAAAGGAATCGGTGATTATTATTTTGTGTGATCTTGTTAATCTACAGCGCAACTCTGTACGCGTATAACGGAAATACGACACGCTTTATTTTTTATTTTACCGACCTATGAACCACGAATTTAAAAATACAGGCTTTATTTTTGATTTTACGGACCGAGGAACCACGAATTTAAATATCCAACGAAATGTATTTTTTCCTCCAACCACGAAAATTGATACACACGAAAATAAATGAAACCACAGTATTGTGACAACCATATAATATATCTATCCAGCGGATTTCTGAATCATCAGAAATACATGGTTAATATCAAATATTTATATATACGTCTACAAATTAAGCCCAATACTATCTTTATTTTTTATATGGCGGATTTGGCCGAGGGGTCTAGACAGCTGGAGATAGTGTGGGCGATTTGGTGCCGCAGTGTCACAACGGTGCGAGTTCGCTTCCCGCTGAGGGTAAGCAAAAATTTGACAGTGTTAAAAATCTAATTGTAACAGGGTTGGGCTTAATTTGTAGACGTATATATAAATATTTGATATTAACCATGTATTTCTGATGATTCAGAAATCCGCTGGATAGATATATTATATGGTTGTCACAATACTTAGACGTTTGTATATAATTTACTTACTGTGACTGATGACAAGTAACTTTGTCATCCTATATAATATATACAAAAATGCTAATTTAGATCACTGTCAGATTAATCCGTATTGGTTACGAAGATTCCATCTTCACAAGTACACATGTACTATGTCTACACTTCACCCCGGTTAATGAAGCTATATTTCTGACCTTCCAAACGTACTTTGACATCTAAGGAATACGAGAACTTACAAAGACGACTTGATGAAATTAGATCTATAGAAACAACAAAACTAGAATTAAAACAAAACAAAAACTTTTCGAGAGATGGTATTGTTCCCGTTAAGCCACCGTTAAACCAACTTCAGCCTACACACGAAAAGAGATATAGAAAACGTCGCTTCAGAAAGTTAATATCAAAAACTAATACCAATATTGTTGTGAATCTATCGTCCACACCATTGACGGAAACAGAAACTAACCTCCTGTCGAAAGGTCTTAATTTCTGTCCCACTAACAACACAATAAATCAAGTTGAACTTGAAAACGACCTCAACAAGTTTGCAAGGGCACTCAGGATTAAGGAACACTTCAAATCTAAAGACGAAGACAAGGACTGTAGCAATAATATCGATGAATCCAAGAACAATGAACATGAACCACCGATATCTAGATTTAAGAAAAAGAGTACCTGGATTCCTAAGCCTAGCAAAAACTCTACTCTTGAGTCTTTCATCGACCAAGTAAAGTCGGACGTGACGAGTATTGCCAAAAACTACAACCCTTCCTTTAACAACTTGTCAAAAGAAGAAATGAACGCTTTGAACCAACTAAAAGAAAGAGATGACATTATCATCAAACCAGCAGGCACAGGGAGTGCAGTAGTCGTAATGGACATATCTGATTACATTAGAGAAGCCGAAAGACAACTGACTGACGAAAAATTCTATAAAAAACTTGACTCTGATCCAACGGATAATTTTGCAAAAATAATAAGTAAGACCCTAACATCCATGCACAAAAAGGTTCACATTGATACAGACACTTTTGAATATCTACACCCGGAAAATCCCAGAGCTGGTCGTTTTTATCTCCTGCCTAAAATCCATAAGGAGAATATAACCGGTAGACCCATAGTTTCGACCAACGGACATCCTACAGAACAAATATCAGAGTTTATAGATTTCCATTTAAGACCCCACGTGGAAACTTTACCATCTTACATAAAAGACCAGCTGACTACCTGCGTAAAATGGAATCCATGAATTCACTTCCTCCGGACACAATCCTCGTCTCCATGGATGTAACATCATTGTACACCAATATACCACACGACGACGGCAAAACAGCATGCAAGGAGGTCTGGGAACAACGCGACATCAAAGATCCCCCCACTGAGTGCCTAATACAACTACTCGAACTTTTATTAAAACATAACAATTTTACGTTTAATGGCGAGCACTTTTTACAAATTAACGGAACAGCCATGGGAACCAAAATGGCACCATCCTATGCTAACATCTTTATGGGAAAACGCGAGAAACAATTTCTAAACTCTTCTCTCCACCATCCACTCTCATAGTCTAGGTTCATTGATGATGTTAACATGAAATGGATTGAAAGCGAGGAAAACCTACAACAGTTCTTTGGCCACGCTAGCAGTATACATCTACGGAGGCTAAAACTAAGCAACGTCTTGGAGAACTTCGATGCCATCTAAAGCAGAGAGAATACAATAACAAGAACATATCAATAGGTTATAAAAAAGCCAACAACATCTTCTGCAGTACAGAGAAAAGAAAACTAACAATAGAGTCCCGTTTGTCCTAACATACCACCCAGCTTTTAAAGACATCGCACGTACTATCCGCGAACGATGGACAAGATCAGTTAGTCAGAGCAGAAATGTCGTCACATAGCCGCCAATCTGTGGTGACGGTCGTTGTATGACATGTGATCACATACAACACTCCCAATACTTCACCAGCACATCAAATGGCAAACAATTTGACATCCATGTCAATTTGAATTGGAAAAGTGAGAACATCATATACCTATTACAGTGTGGTATACGCAATCTTCAGTATGTTGGTGAGTCTGTGCAGAGGTTCAGCAAACGAATGAATGGGCAAAGAAGCGACACAAGATGCAAACCCAACTTACCCCTTAATAGGCATCTACGTACGCACGGCTCTGCAAAAACTGAAATTTTTAATAAACTCGGGGTTACCCTAATAGACCATAACCCAAGGTGGACAGACAAGCAGAGAAAAGAGAAAGAAAGTTTTTGGATAAAAACATTGCGAACATCATTTCCGAAGGGAATAAATGAAAAATTATAGGACCTTAAACCAGATACATCAATGGTCTCCGAATATTCATGTAGAATTATTTAAAAATTGCTTTCTTGTATATATATATTGATTGTAACCTTATCAATTGTGCTATTTATTTATACACCTGTACATATGTGTAATAGCACTAACAAAAAACTCTTTTCGTTAATTACTAGAAATCGTATACATCATATACGTATAATGACAAAAAACTTTTTACCTTTTATTGTCATTCGTTGTAAACACACTGATGAAGCCTGTTGGTCAGGCGAAATATTTGTGCAATTTTTAAAGTGTAAAACTTTGTTTTCGCTTTAATTATGTATCGAGATGTTGTTGTACATCTTTTTAAACGAATATATTATTATTTTAGTCTGTACAATATCGTTATCTATAGTAACGATCCAACAACCCGTACGAACAATTGTTGACTATTTCTTTGGACGAATTATATAAGTAGTAGAAACACAAACATCAATTACGAAACAATAACTTTATTATTAAGGGTCAACAATGTAATGATGGCGGTCGTAAAATTTTCAAGTGATTAATTGCGCCACTGTGAACCCTTGATCATGTACCTTTTCTGTCATCAGACACCAACTATCAAGGAATTACAAACGTTTTAGTACCTAATCAATCAAAAGGTGCTGCTCAAATGTTGCCACACAAAAAAAGGAAATTTCATAATAGTAAAATCAAAATAATCTTTGTTGTAGCCAAGTCAGCAGGAAAGGACAATATTATTGCATTTGTTAAGGGTTGTTCGATTCAAGAGACAGTTTGCAAAATACCGGTTCTTGACAACCCTATAAATAATATGTACATCTGTTAAAATCAAACATCAAACTGTTGCTTACTGATGTTTAAAATACCATCATTTTATTTTGAAATATAAATCAGAAATATGTATATGTCATCACATTATTAGATACAGCTGTAATATAAAATATCTGATTTATTTAGAACAGACTTTAGTCTGATTTGTATATTGACATGTAGTTTCATATTTACATGTAAATTTCCTTATTTGAAAATAAATATAAATAATTTATGTGGTATTGGCTTTTTATAGAAATCAAGCTCCCGACACACTTGTTAATAGTAAATATACATTTGATGTTAATTAACCAACTATACACAAAAATAAAAAAACAATATTATTTGTATATTAGTCAGTCATTTTTCAAGTTTGAAATGCATCAGACATCACTTAGTTCATAAATATCTGTTAATATGTAGGTAATATAGTCTGCGACGTCTGTTTGCTTCAGAATTCACGTCACTACCAGCAATTATTTTCAGCCAATTTATTTTTAGTGGCATAGAGTTTTTATTTGTGAAGAAGTCGTATCACTGGCTAAAAATGCACAAGTATAAGCATGAATCCACTTCCATCTCATCAATGAGGGTCGAAGTCTAACGTACCTCAAAATATCTGCAATGCAATATATTTAGACGCTAAATATACACGAATCAAACAAAAAACAAATTTAAATAGTCAATCATCAACTTTTGTCGTGGAGGTCAGCTTACAAACTAAAATTAAACTAAGATCAACAGAAATACATGATTTATTTAAAACAAAAACAATCAACAAAAAGGGAGCGAAAAAGTCACAAGGAACCAAAAGGGATATCGTCAAGCAAGTAACAAGGCTGACCTCTCCAAGTAATCTGCTTTCATTCTGTTTTCACAAGAGCTTATGTTATCTGTAATTTTGGTTGTTTCTGTAAATTTGTGTGCTCTTTTGATTTCAAATTATTGTTATCTATCTGAAAAATTGTATTAACATTTACTTAACTTTTTATAAATCTTGACTTTAAATATTTTACAAATGCAGAATATAATTGAGGGAATAAACCAAGAAGAATCAACCAACAGATTGACATGATACCAACTAAAAACTGACGGAGAACTACAGAGCTGTGAAAAAGTGAAAAGTTCTTCTGCCTCATATGTAACAGTCTCATTGCTACTCATATTCATACGTCGATAAGTCACTGATTTTCAACCCCAAGGCACCTTAAGATGTCATTATCCATGCTCTTTTATAAGGTTTTACAAGATAATTATGTATTGAAGTATCACGGACAATAGAAAAATAAAGCAGCATAAATAAAACACTTTGGAGAACAAAACTGGGATAAATGCATGCGCAACGGAAGGCTTAGAGTTAATGCTTAACACGGGACATCAGTCCCGTTACTTCTGGAAATGCAACAATCACGCAAAAAGTTGACCACCATGAGAAAGGACGAAAATGGTACGATAATAGAAACGAAGCATTAGTCATTTTTGTGTCATAATCTCCTTGATCGATCAAACAATACATCATGGCGACAGATGAATTTCCGAAAGTAATACATTTATTTAACTAATAAGTAATTGTTTAGGCAGTTTCCTCGCCAAACAATGACAAAACAATACTTGTTGTTAAATTATTTAATTAATATTTCATACTGAAATATCATATGACATACTTCACTTATTGTATTTCATATATATTTCCGATGGTATTACATTTTTTTACCTAATACATCCTTGTTTTGGCAGACCACATTGTGAAATTATTTGATCAATTGTTTTATAGAAACATGTGTCATACATCACTTATGGTATCTTAAATTTGCGTTAATGAACATGCGCTATGGCCTAGTGTTTGCTTGAAGTTGAAAACCACTTCGCGCAATTTGATTTTATCTACCATGTCACGTTTTGTTTGGCCCCATCAATCAATTTAGCAATGTTTAATGCAAAAAACGTCTAGTTGATGCCACATTGAAGAGGCGATGTTTCAATCGTTTCAGACCTTACAATCTTTTACATTATCATGTGTACGTTTAATTATTCGGTTAACTTGACATTATTTTATATTGATGCATATCAAGTCTAGATTATTTACCCATATATTATTAAAGAAAATAAATTATATCGTATAATTCATAGTTTAATACAATGTTCTATTCATTACAGTATAAACAGTAAAAGCGCTTATATAGCCCATTTGAAAAACGATTATTTATTTTAAAAAGTTCATGTTTTTGCTTTTCTTTAACTCAAGTGATTTATATGTTTATATAATCAAACCGAATATCAAATTGTTGCTCACTAAATTAAATTAAAATATGACTTATTTATTTGTATTTATTTCGATAAATAAATTTGTGTAATATCTAGATTATGCCATAATAGAGCTACAAGAGACTCTTTACAATTTCGTATAAAAATATCTAGTCGCCATAAAGAAAAAGATATGACATTAGTATTGTAGCTTGTGGTTTCACGTTAACACGACAAAACTTCCCTTCTTGAACATAAAAAACACAAGTGGTACTAGGCTTTTTAGAAACCAAGGTCTCAATGCACTTAACACTTGATTAACACATTAATTCATCGTAGAAACATTTCGCAAAAATGGTACAGGGGATTTTGCAGATTTAAGGACTCGTCGCATCTTAATACACACCATTAAGATAATATTCAATGCTTAATACATAGCACAGATTCGGAAGTGATTTAAGACAGCGATTAATCTTATATCGATTACCAAACTGCAGACGTAAATGAAAAAAAAACGCTAGCATTTGTCTTCCTTAGTAATTTACAGCTTTTAATTATAATGTCAGATTGAACTAAATGTTTAGGACATTTCAGACTTTTCATTTTTTTTTACTAAATTATATGTTAATATGCAAGGGTTATAGTCTTTCTGATTGAAGTTTAATGCATATTCCAGCGAGTTTACTTTCACTCATTTTGTGATGTAGTTTTTAGTAATAAAACGGGGCAACCGGCGAGAATCCCCAGCCTTTTTAACAAAAACTGTATTCATCATTCAGAATAAAAGTGGAAATTGAATTTTCTATCCAGAACTACAATTATTTGACTGAAAAATTCATTTTCATAGTTTCTATGGTTTCTAATATTTGTTTATTTAAAGGTTTATCAAAATTCACCAAACTTTTAGCTGAATTAAGGCAATCAGTTGTTATTGGTAGAAGATTCAAAATGCTAATAGCCGTTCACCGTTCAGGTAAACGTACAAAGTAGACAGACTTCCTATACTATTTATTCAACAATTCTCTGAAATTTTCGACAAACTTAGAAAATCCAAAATTAAACACTGCGAACACAACGAACATTTTAAATTAATGGTTTCCGTCGTTATAGAATTCGACATTATTTTCATATTTACTGAGCGGTTTTTTTTTATTTATATGTATTTGTATTCACGTCTGAGGCATTTTTGTTTAGAAATATTATGTCGTAGACTAGCTTTTTACAATTGTAACAATTGTGATATTGTCATTTAGAACCTCAGAGTTGTTTTTTAGAATTTTTTATGGCTACGGTTAACTATGATGAGTCAAATGTAGTTTTTTCTGTCACTGTAGTGGTCGATACTGCTCAATTTGTTTAAGCTGTGAATTGTTACACCTTGGTTGATTTGACAAATACTTTTAATAATATACACCTGGAAAGAAGTTAATCACGCCCTAGTTTTTTTCAAGTCATACATATTCGAACACATTGGACAACAATTGGACTGCCATTCGTTTTTTATTTGTATAGCAAACAAAAATATGCATTGTTGGGCACAATGAAACATTATTTTAACCAAAAAACTCATTAATTTATTTACATATACTTTCATCAATATATGGACGGTCTTTGCTCTTTCACGTAGTCTTTAAAAAGTATTGTCACAGAAAGTTCGAAACTGTTATTTAATTGTCCGATCACACTTAAAAACATTAATCATAAACACCAAATTGATAATTAGCCGTCGAAGGGTCAATATCGGGTATATACACCATTAGCATGAATGACTGCTGCACCCCTGCGTCGCATACTTCCGGTAAGGCTCTAATTTGTTGAAGCGTTATCTCTCGTAATTGAGCTTCTAAATGTTGCAAGTTCTGTAGAGGAGGTTCCAGAGCTTGTACCCGATTGATCCCATAGATGCTCTATTATGTTGAGATCTGGATTTTTTGCAGGCCACGGTAGAGTGGTCACAGCTTCATTCTACAGATGTGCACTTACTGTCCTGGAACGGGTGTACATTTCGCCATTAAGGTTGTAATTGGTTGTTACCAGATCCAGTTTGCAACCATGTGAGATACAGCCCCACACCATAAATGAGCGCCCACCAAAAGGCACTGTTGCAACAATGTTTTTTGGCGTGTAAGCTGTGTTTTGATGCCTCCAAACACGGGTTTGCCCGTCAGTTAAATGGAGTAAAAATAGGCTCTCATCTGACCAGTGTATTCATCGCCAGGTTCTAAGGATTCAATTGTGTCTTTCTCTGCACCAGGCCAACCTGTACCTGCGATGGCGATCATCAAGCATTGGGTGTTTAATGACTCTCCATGACCTCAATCCTGCAGCTTTAAGAGGATTTCGTACTGTTCTGGCTGGCAGATTTCGACCAGGTAACCATTGTTGCTTGAGACAGGTGCTTGCTGCAAACGTCTAACCAATCTACCAAGGTTCCTATCTTCACGTTGGGTTGTCACAGATCCTCGACCAATTCGGGAACATCTTGCATGGCAGTAAGTCTAGAATATTTATTTATTTATAATAAACAGTAATTTATCATTATATCAGATACAACCTTGGAACTGCTGGTTTAAGTCCTTTGACCACAAAAAATGACTACAAACTTCAACTCAAGTAAGATAAAAATTATTAGGTAATAAACTCGTTAATATTGCCTGAAAATATATTCGTCTTTGGCGACACTAATTCTTCATTTTAAGACATCCCCTTTCAAAAAAGCACCGCATCACTTTTTCATATCAGCAAATATCTCTATCTTTATATTATACATTTACACTGCTGAAATATCACATTTTATTGACTATATTAGCTTAAAGTAATAAGATTTATAGATTTATTCAGTAGTGTTCAAATCAAGAGTTATTTTGTAAAAGTGTTTCTTGTTATGCTTGACAGTTCGTTTAAATTATTTGTATATCTATTAAAATCAAATACTAGGTGCTACTCACCTAATCAAAATCTTACAATGTTTTATTTGTATAGAATATTTTTCATCTGCTATTTATAATTAGCAATTTCTCATATAAGTAGCTAATGATTAAGGAAAAGGATTTTAAAAAAATTCAATGAACGATAATTGGGGCGAAGCATTGTATGAGGTAAATTCATTTTTCCAATTATCAGTATGAAATCTTTAAGGCATATAATTTGTCTTTGTTACAAGTGTTCTTTTAAATTGTGAAAAATAAATGTTTCGTAAATTAATTTTCAGTTTATTCCACATTCGAGGTGTCGACGAAAAAAACAAAAGTACTAAGTTTTGTAATTCCATATTGTGGAATACTATAATTAGTTCTGATGGAATAGTTTAAACTTTTTGAAACTATCGGTGGTAAGATGGCGTTTGGGTATGAAAAACATTTTTCATTTTTACAACATTATACATAAGTAGCAAGAATTTATTTCGTCTTTCTTTTCCAGTCATTTCTAAACAGAGTGATTAGGGACTTGCTTGACATGGTAGACCGGTTACTATTCTGTCTGCTTCTAACTGCATTTTTCACGTTTTCCTCTAAGGTCATTCCCGCAAACTTTCCACAACTCACAACTGTTCTCAATAATCGGTCCAATAAATGTCAGATTTATTTTGCTTAAAAGAGTCACGTTGAAGTATATATATGAGTTTTCTTACCATTGATATCTCTGCAGAAACACTTTTGCATATGTCATAATCCTTTACCGTCGTTACTAAGAGTTATTCCTGGGAGTTTGCGCTGCTCTAGAATAGCAAGTTGATTATTTTGAATCATTAAACTAATTTCTTCTATATCAACTTCATTTTGAATAATAAACCATCGGCTTCAGTTGGAAAGAACTTGATCAACCATTTTTGACCATGTGTCAATTCTGTATTTATCGCTATTTACATTTGGGTTAGAGTTGTACATAAGAGACGTGACCAACGAGAGGCCTTAATACAGAACCTATCGGAACACCTGCCTTTAATTTTTTATGCTGAACTATTTTTAATTTTTTGTGACGCATTGTCTTCTTTCAGAAACATGATCTTCAAACCAAGCTAGTACTCGACCATCAATTCCATACAATTTAAGTTTAACTATCAGTGCCTTAGGTCATATTCTATCGAATGCTTCTAAAATGTCAAGTAAATCTAAGCACTTGAGTTGTTTCATCCAAGTCTAGTAAAATATGGTGGTAAATATTGATTACCTGATAAGCTGTGGAATGGCCGGTCATAGATGCAGACTATTGTTTCTACAATAGATTATTAGGCAATAAATGGTCAAAAGCATGTTTGAAAAACAATTCGTTCAAAAGCTTTCCTTATGAACGATAACTGAAAACCAGATCTATAATAAAATAGAAGTTGTTTCTCTCCAAACTTACATAAAGGTATAAAGGTATAACAATAGATCTTTTCCAATTGGTTGGAAATTTCGTTGTTGTAAGGGCAAATTAAAAACTACTGATAAGACCTTTTTCCAGAAAAAGAAGTGTAACGTAGCTTGTGATGACTAGCTTTATTGAGGCCATAAGCTCTACCAATTTTCATTATCTGTAAAATATTGAAAAAATTATCTTCGTTAATTATTAGTTATATTTAAGAGTATATTATTATTACGTGATTGAAATTGGAGAGTATCTATTTGATTGTCGTCAATGTCGGATATAGAAAATAGGTAGTTAATAAGAATTTCTGCTTTATTGTTGTCGTTATCTTGCCAATCTAATATTATAAACATTCAGAACAGGCGATATTGTACTACATTTTGTAATTCTTATTTTTTTTCAGTATTCCTTGGATTTATTTTTCAAAATCAGGTCAAAGCGTTTTTATATCAAAAGTTGTTTATATAATTGTCCGTTGTGTTTTCGTATAGATGCTATAAAATGAATAAATACATAAGTGAGTTTAATAATAGTATTCACAGTACTGTTCACTCTTTATTGTTAAAAAAAATAACAAAAACAAAATGTTATTAAAAATATACTGATATAAAAAATGAAATAAGTGGTCAAAAAAGTAGTTGGTAGTTTAAACATAATATCACACATATATTATAATATAATTTCTCTGTAACCTCAATATTTACTAAAAATAATAAAGTATTCGCATTCATTCCGTTATACGTACTATTCATGCATGCTATTCAACGTTCAACGATCAGTTTGTTTGTGTTAAACTCGATCTTTTCGATCATGTGAACTTTGTGGAAACGATACAAATTTCTTTTGCTCCAATTCTTCTATTTCGTATTAAGTTTGTTTGATTTAATCCTCAGCTTTGTTTTGTGTGCATGCGTACAACACACAATATATTGTGAGTTATACGCACGCACGCACGCACGCACTGTTGTCTTCATTTTGAGAAAATGTTATACGAAGTGGATAGGATATCGACACATGTTGTTAAGTTTTTTCTATAATGTAAGCCGTCGTTCTTCTTGACAGGCTGCTATATGTCCATTATTCCTTAAAATATAAAAAAATGATTTCTAATAGAGTTTAATACATGCCTGTCATTCTGCTAGCACTCTTCGGGCTACATTAGCTAATGATAGTCCTATGAGACTATAGCGATAATTTTGTGTGAAAAACAGTTCCTTCGCAGTTGTCTCCAAGTCACGTAGTGCGTTCATTTTGTCTATGTGACGATTTAGGTGATGTAAACAAATGCAGTGTACAAAATGACAAAATAATACAGGATGAAAAAAGTGAGGCTTTTTCATAACGAATGATGTCAATTCCGCTGGAATTATAGACGACTTTTCCTCAAATCTGACAAGACTACATACGCGCCGTTGACAAGTTCGGATAAATCCGTTCTTCTCATGTTGCTCAATTTCAAAATTGAATTCATGTTGCAATCCATGATGTAAATCACCGTTAATAGCAATATCTAGTAGGTATATTTTATCCGGTGTACATTTATGTAAACAAAAGCGTATTACATGGAGACATTGTTGGTATTGTTTACATGTGTAAAGTAATGATGCCAACAATAACCAACCGGACACAGAATCATTATGTAAACCAAGTAGAAGATGAGTCAAACACTTCCGATAGTTTTGGTATCTCTGTTTATTTGTTACATGGCACGTTTCGTTTTTCAAAACACTTTGCGCTATCCCTTGATTTACTCGAGACAAAATGATCGAGTACATTTGCTTCGCTGGTAAAGTCAATAAGCCAAGCACTGAAGATGAAAAAACTGAAAATGTGGAAAATGCATGGGATGTGAATTTCCTATAAATTAAACAATCTAAATATGGCAAAATCGGCAAAGCCGACACATACGGCAGTCTTGTTGGTGATTGTTGAACTAAAAAAGAACTAAATAAGTCTGTTTGTAAAACACACTGCCACCCGCTATAATAAAGACTGTGTAGTGTGTTTGTTAATAAATAATGATCAGATGGACTAAATCTATCTGCAAAAAAATCTAAATCTGGAATAAAGTAATGTAAGCAAGTAGAATATGTAACACAGTACACTAATCGTTGAAAACACCGGTCAAAACATCGAAGCAGATTATGTGGTTTCCATGCTGATTCAGTTGATTCCTCCGATATCCAAAACATAATGGTTTTTAACAAGTACGAACACAATAGGTCTCCATACTGAGGTTTTATAAAATCTTTTAAAATTAATTTTAGTAATGCGTAGCATAATAACTGGACATGATTGAATGAATGAACAAGTGCTTTTTCTGCGATATTGAAAGAAATTCGAAATTCTAAATCTTCTCGTGGTGAGTTTTTACATCCAACTGGCAAAAAACATACACCATATTGCACAACTGTTTCTATTAATCTGTTATTTGGCCATGACAAACGTGGCCTGCATCTCCATTCCTCGGCTTGCGATATCCACTTGCTACTATGAAGACTGTACACACTGTCAACTATGCCATTAAGTGATGTACATGGACCGTGTACAACAGTAAAGTCTAACATGTTCAATTCTCTGAGCAATTTACTGGAGAGAAAAGTTTCATCGTGAAAAATACGACCGATAATTATTTCCACGATGAATTTGTGTTTTATATTTCTATGGGGCAATTTTAATAGCGTATAACCAGGTTTTGTATCATTGGTATCCATTATCAGAGGTAATGGAGGTTTATTTTCGTTTCGACAAGGTATTTCATCGATGTTTTCATAGACCGCAAGCTCATGTTCAACAAACATAAAATCAAAATCACTTCCATTTAAATCCAATCCTTCAGCTTTACTTCCATTGTACATTGTACTTTTTCTTTTTCCTCGACAGACAAAATCTAATGCGCTGAAAAAACCTCTTCTAGCTCTCACCACATCTTCTGAACCAACAACTTTACAGAGGTAGTTATATATTGATAACGATAAATATTGGTTGTTGATATCCATACTTGCTTAAATGAATAAAAAAAGATTAGACAATACAAGCGATGTCATACTCTATTTCCAACATAATTAATTATAACATGAATTTTGTGTTCACCTTTAAGCATTGTTAATATAGAAAAAACCTTGTGAAAATTATACGCCTAACCATGTCGGAATAGGGCTTATTTCGATCCAAAAATTTAAAAAATGCATAAAGAAACCATATTTCTGTGACCTTCTCGAGCGTTGCATTTAAATCACATCTTATTCGGTGTGTGCATAAAAACGCAAATGATGTCTTAGGATATAAACATAAGATCTGAAGCATGACTGTTCAATATTTCTAGTAGAAAATGATATTTTGGAAAAAATATAATAAAATAAAAATAAAAAATTAAAGTTGTTAAAAGAACAAAATAGAAAAGTTGTCAAAAGGGTCAGGTGACAAAATTGTCACATTGCAATAATTGTTAAGTGGAAAAAATTATAAAAAAAGTTGTCTAGTGGACAGAAGTTATCAAAAATAACACAAATACATTTTGCACAAAAATTCAATTGAACAGGATAACTTAAGTGTAAAAGTCCCTGACTTTGAAACAGGGTGGTACTTAACTTTAGCCGGATGAGATATCCTTGTCTCAACCCGTGGGTGAGATAAGGGTTTCACGAGCCTTTTCCTGTAATGTGGCCTCAACTGTCGGTTCAGCAATAAAACTAATATAACATTTGCTTTGGTTGTGTTTGTTCAGTCTGTAACTTTGAATATTAACATGAAAAAACACATATCCGTGATTTCACGGCCAATTTTAAGCCACGCTATGATAGTACACATCAAAACAACGTTGACGCAAACAGATAAACGCTGGAGATTACTTTTAGGGTAGATGACTGTATTTGTTGACATCCTATAACAGAACGACACCGGAATGTTTATGAGATATGTAGTGAAAAATAGAATCAAACGCCAGTTGGAAGGCAAGACGAAAAAATCTCAGTCACCCGCATGAAAGATTTTTTTTGGTCTCAACCTTTGGTTTCCAGAAATCTTTTTACCTGGGTGTGTGAGATTTTCCAGTCTTGCCCTCCCAGTGGTGTTAGATCCTTTATATCTCTTCACAAAAGTTATGGATAGTTATCTACATATCTTAATAACCAACGCAATCAAATATGTTAACTAAAGTTATCGACAATTCAAGGGCAATTTCTATTTTGGGTAGTTATTTGGGTTGAGCTGGTGAAATTAAAATAAAAAAACAATTCTTATTTTTGGTAATCTATTTTTAACTGGAGACATATGAAGGCTGCTACATGTATCTGATACAGTTCATGTTTTACAAACGACAATGCTAGAATTTGTCATTGTTTTTCTATGTATTGAAAAAATGTCTTACAAGCACACTTTTATTAAAAATTATTTTTTAAAGTATTGTTCGGAAGACCGATATCTATTTTTTTTAAATTATTTATTAGTTGTTATAAAAGACATCTTGTATTTCGTGACAAAATAGCGATCAAAGCTAAATATCTATATTGACATAGATTTTAAATTTACAAACTTACATTTGTTTATAAACCACATTAAAAACGACTAATATGTCGATATATTGTGCTAAAATGAAACGCAATTAAGTCTGTTTAATAGAAGAAACAAAAATATACAGTTGCAGTTTGACGGATTTTTTAAGCGATTGATTTCACATGCATTTAAATTACATCTTGTGAAATGAAAAAAACTTACTGTGGCTTCATATAATGTCTATAAATACATAATTCGACAAATTAATATTTTCCAAGTATTCAGAGCTGGTATGACAATCGTTAAAATCGTGTCGCAACAGGAAATAAATGGGCGTTATGAGTGTGAGGGAGTATCTCAAGAGTTCTTGATTTATTCTTGCCTTGTAAAGGTCGCTAATGGAGCAACTCAGAATTTATAATGGTAAGCTGTTGGATGCTATTCAAAATGATTGATTGATAGATGCGCAATTGTTTCTGAACCTTCAGCAAGCAATTTTTTCAGTTATATTCATAAAGGATGTCTAATCTGAATTCCCATTGAATTTTACATCGCATCATAAAATTATCTGTTAATGATAATTTTATTGCAGAATTTACAGAATATTTTTGTTGTGTTTTATTATTTGTTGTGTTTTCCTTTAAGTTTTGCTTTTGTTTTGTTTTTGGTCACATAGATGACAATGTAGTTCAGTAGCTTTTCTATTGTCAGATATGAATTCACTGGTTTGGATTTAAACAAATATATAACTGGAGTTTTGGGGTAAAGGTATAATCTGACGGCGTATGCGATGATTTTTTACACCATGATACATTAAAGATTTAAACCTGATAATTCATTGTTACATATGTTGCACTTCAATTATCAATAACACTTAATACAAATGTGTATACATATTATAATTTCAGATGCTATTTTATATTGTATTATCTTAATACATATAGATGTTTAATGTATCTAGTAAAAAAACGAAAAAATGTATAAAAAAGCTAAGAAAAGCACAAATGTGTTTACCTCATAGCATATAGCACTCTGTGCTTTCCACTACTGAACTTCACAACATGTAAACGAAAACATCATCTTCACAATAGCACCCTTATACAATACAAGCACTCAAAAACTAATAATAATAATTCAGTCAATAGGAAATAATCATACATGTAATATAGATATTTATAATGTCTAATATAGGAAATTTTCAATTTAAAAAGAAAAACGTTTTCCAAATGAACATTACGATATTTACCGTTCGTCGTATTTATAAAAATTAAATAATTATATAATGATAATATCCTTTAAGCTATTTTAGCTTAAGTGTACATTATTACGATTGCGTAAAATGAACTGTGTAAATGAGCACAGGAGGTTTTCCGTACTGACACTATTCTTTTAATTTTACTTCAAACATTCGACATCGTTTATAACTATCATATCAATATCAATCAAAGGGGTCTCGGTGGCAGAGTGGTTAAGGTAGTTAGACTGTTGATAACATTGTCTCGAGTCTTACTGCGAGCAGAGTGCACTCAACTCCAATCTTAATTGACAAGGATTATCAGTTTTCCTATCAAAGGTCGGGTGTACTCCAGATACTCTGGCTTCCACCCAAAAAAACTGGCGCAACGACATAGCTGAAAAATTGCTGAAAGTGGCGTTAAACTCCATTCAAACAAACAAACAAACAATCTTTATCAATCATAAAACTTAATTGATCAATGACAGCTGTATTTAAGCAGTCGAATAATTAAAATCTTCCATATACATTATAATCTGATTGCAATGAAATTGACGTATCTGTTAACAAAATTATGCTTTTGACATAATTCTGCAAATGACAAGTTAATATTTGTATGTGCATTTTGGAAGAAATATTCTTTTATAGTAGTTTTCGTTTTCATTACCAGTGATGACGGGCAAAAGAATGTCTTCATACTCACTTGAAGCATGAAACGTTTCTACTTCGACTTATTTTTTTAAATTTATTTCTACCTTCGGTTTGCAATACGATCATTTAATCTGTAAATTGTTTAAATGAAGGATGTTAAAAAAGAGTCATCGATCTTTCAACATCCGAATCTGGTTTTTCATCAACACACGACACACGTGTTGCCTCTTTAGCCTAGGAAACTTTTGTTCTGAATCATGTAAAGAAGCCGCTCATTACAACACATTTTAAGGATTAAATAAAAAAAATTGAAGAATGTGTCCATGGGACACGGATGCCCCCGCTAAAGGAAGTCCCAAACAGGAAGTAGTTGTCCAACAGGTCTGAAAGTCGCTTAGGACGTACAACTTGTGATACTTAACCACCCTGCCAAATTTCAAATTGTTCTCATGTACGGTTTCTGAGTAAAGCTTGATGGAAATTTTCATACTCGTGTTGACACATTTTCAAATCGGCCCAGTCGAAAACAGGAAGTAGTTGTCCGAAAGGTCTGAAAGTCGCTTAGGACGTACAACTTGTGATACTGAACTACCCTGCCAAATTTCAAATTGTTCTTGTGTACGGTTTCTGAGAAAAGCTTGACGGAAATTTTCATACTCATTTTAACACATTTACATATCGGCCCAGTCGCAAACAGGAAGTAGTTGTCCGACAGGTCTGAAAGTCGCTTAGGACGTACAACAAGTGATACTGAACCACCCTGCCAAATTTCAAATTGTTCTTGTGTACGGTTTCTGAGAAAAGCTTGACGGAAATTTTCATACTCGTGTTAACACATTTTCATATCGACCCAATCGCAAACAGGAAGTAGTTGTCCGACAGGTCTGAAAGTTGCTTAGGACGTACAACTTGTGATACTGAACCACCCTGCCAAATTTCAAATTGTTCTCATGTACGGTTTCTGAGAAAGGCTTGACGGAAATTTTCATACTCATGTTAACACATTTTCATATCGGCCCAGTCACAAACAGGAAGTAGTTGTCCGACAGGTCTGAAAGTTGCTTAGGACGTACAACCTGTGATACTGAACCACCCTGCCAAATTTCAAATTGTTCTGATGTACGGTTTCTGAGAAAAGCTTGACGGAAATTTTCATACTCATGTTAACACATTTTCATATCGGCCCAGTCCCAAACAGGAAGTAGTTGTCCGACAGGTCTGAAAGTCGCTTAGGACGTACAACTTGTGATACTGAACCACCCTGCCAAATTTCAAATTGTTCTGATGTACGGTTTCTGAGAAAAGCTTGACGGAAATTCGTACGGACGTACAGACGGACGGACGGACGGACAGACGGACGGACAGACGGACGGACGGACATGAGTAAAACTTAATGCCCCCCGACATGTCGTCGCGGGGGCATAAAAATAAATAGCTTTATGAAAAATGATTTAAGGTATCCGACCCATAATTGAAGTCACCGTTTAATTATATTTTTCGACCGAGAAATACAGCTTTATTAAATCAATGTATTACTCATTAATGATACAAATTAAATATTTTGTTTTACTTTGAGTCAATGTAACAGTTTTGAGGAAAAAAAGTAAGTTACTCAAATAGTTTTTCCGATGTTTGCCGAGGTCTGCTCCATTAAAACACAATAGACATCCGGGACACCAAATATGATCACGTGATCAATTATGGTCCGGATACCTTAAAATGGCCAACACGTGTTATGTCGATTGAGCGAGTTAGGGCTAGACGGAGTTTTTGTCCAGTAGGTTATCGGGACCGATTGCCAGGCCTACTGAGATTTCGTCTTATAGTCGACCACGGCCGTAACACATGGCAAATATTGCAACTGATACAGCCTCTTATTACAAGTTGAGGAAGCGGTGGGCCCATTCTTCAGTGTCCTCCCGGACTCCACACAGGGTCGAAGCTACTCTATTTTTAGCTAATCGGACTAAACGTCTCAGTGATTAACTGTAATCACATTTTGTCCGTCGTCTTTTGGCTGAAAACTATGCATATTTTATATCTCATTCGAAAACACTTGGCACAATGAATGTTCCTAATATCCTCTAAAAGGTTCCTATATTAATTTGTTGAAGCAAAAGCCATAGTCGATAAGTAGGATTCCACATTTCAATTAACATAAACTTTAAAAAATTGTTTACTGAAATTAGGCCAAAATCTCTAACTTTCTTCGTTTCTGTACTGAGATTGTTTATTTTGTCCAAATTCTTCTTATTGCAGCGTATGTAAGATCTACTAAAATTCCTTATTTCGTCTGGACTGGAAAAATCACATGACCATCAGGGACAATTTTTGCTTTAACTTAACAGATCTTCTCCTTAAATTCTATATCAGGCAAAAGATGACATTCAAGAAGAATTCTTGTTCCTTAAGATTAGCTGAAATTAAAAATGATTACGATTACATCCCGGTAAAACAAAAAAAGGTAAAAATAGGTTGTAGCAGTTCAAATGATGTCGATGAGGTACTCTACAAAGAATCCTATTTTCTTCTTCATAAGAGGAAAAAATGTTACAAACTTAATTAATGTTCCTGATTTGCACAAATGATTACTTTTCTCATTTTCCCCACTTCAATATAAGAGATCTGTTGGAAATATTTACAATATTTCTGATGATAAGCATAAAAACTATAGGCAATTCCAGGTAAGCGGTACATGCTTAATGGAGTATCTTGATTTATTTTCCTTTACCATTCTCCTGATTAATAAATTCCTCCGATTATTTTTTTGTTTTATTGCCTTTATTTAGGTTGATGTATTGCTTTTGTACATTAAACAAAAATCAATCAAGTTTGTATTATCTATATACCTATCTATGGGCTTTAGGTCAATCATGAAGCAGCCTAAGAATATAAACAATATATCATGTATTTCTTACAAACATGTTTTCGTAGTCCACGAACCAGAACAAAATAAACACATTAGAGTCAATGCTACTTGAAAAGCATTTTGTGCAGCGGAACAGTATTACAAGCAGAACGTCGTATTAACGGTCGCATGCATAAGTTTAATATAGTAACTAACTGTATGAGTGTTTAGTTTTTAGACTATAAAAGACAATAAGTGATAATTTGTTGACCAATTGAAATAACTATTCAACGTGGCAATAACTACATGAAAACGCATGAAGTCGTAGCAAGGTAATTTCAAAATAACGTCGTACTCATATTAGTGGTATTAATAATTTTTTATAACATTAACGTCGATGGAATATACAATGTTGGTAACATATTTTCGTCCCCGAATCAACATCGACATTGTACAAAGAAAAATTAAAACAGTACCTAAAACTGCAACCACATAAAGAGATTTTATGAGATATAAAAATTACAAACTATAAGAGAGAGCTGTCCATATGAATAAATATGCACGGTGTGCCAGTTTATTTAACTTAAAATCTACGTTTTGTGTTAAAATAGCTACAAATTCTGCAACCACAACAACTGCTGAAATAACTACAACAACTGATGAAATAACTACAACAACTGCTGAAATATCTACAACAACTGATGAAATAACTACAACAACTGATGAAATAACTACAACAACTGATGAAATAACTACAACAACTGATGAAATAACTACAACAACTGCTGAAATAATTACAACAACTGCTGAAATAACTACAACAACTGCTGAAATAACTACAACAACTGCTGAAATAACTACAACAACTGCTGAAATAACTACAACAACTGATGAAATAACTACAACAACTGATGAAATAACTACAACAACTGCTGAAATAACTACAACTGATGAAATAACTACAACAACTGATGAAATAACTACAACAACTGATGAAATAACTACAACAACTGCTGAAATAACTACAACAACTGATGAAATAACTACAACAACTGCTGAAATAACTACAACAACTAATGAAATAACTACAACAACTGATGAAATAACTACAACAACTGATGAAATAACTACAATAACTGATGAAATAACTACAACAACTGATGAAATAACTACAAAAACTGATGAAATAACTACAACAACTGATGAAATAACTACAACAAATGCTGTACCAACATCAACTGAGGAAGTAACTACAACCAGTGAAGCAACTACAACTTCTGTACCAACATCAACTGTTGAAGTAACAACATCTACTGAAGTACCTACAACAACTACTGAGGCAACTACTACCACTACTGAAGCAACTACAACTACTACTGAAGCAAGTACAATAACTACTGAACCAACTACAACAACTACAGTAACTACAACAACAACTCAAGAAACGACAGCAAAAGCTGAAGAAGATACAACTTTTTTATTAACAATAACCACTGACACACCACAAACAACTACATTTTCTGAAGCAATAACCACTACTGAAGTAACTACAACTATGAAGGTAACTTTAACAGATGCTGCAGTAACAACAACAACCTTTAAGGCAACAACCATACCCAAACCAACTACAACTACTCAAGGAACTACCATAACGACTCCTAAAGAAGTTACTCCAAAAACTACTGAACCAACAAAACCAACTACTGATAAAACTTTGGCATATATACCAGGTAATGTAGTTAAAAGTATACAAATCTTCCCGATAAAAGTAACGTTTTGGAAAACGCAAACGTAAAACAAAACATCATACTTGTATTTATATTATCTTTTGAAAGTACGCCTTCTCAAGTGTGTGTTATAACACATGTCCAAAACAGGCTCAAAACATAAGTCCAATCTTATATGTTTTTTCGTTTGTTGTTTGTTTTTTTTTAATGTTCACAGCGATTACAGTATTCATTAATCTCGAGCTATGTCATTTTGTTTATAATTATATATTATTGTTTAATATGTAATTTATTACGTCATCTTCAATTTATACATTATTTCCTTGTTTTATTCTAAAATAAATATCAGGGATTTATGCACATATGTTTAACATAATATTAATGCCAAATGGGAAATGTTATATTAAAATTGTTTGAATTCGGTTTCATGTCTATTTGGTCATTTTATAAATTGATAAATGCAACAAATAATTGAATTTGTTTCTTAACATCGGCACATAACTTCATTTTATAGATTGCACAATCAATATTGCTTTAGTATATTAGAATTAGATATTACATGTATATTAATATGCTATGGACAATTTATTATAAAGTAATTATTATAACGTAACTTTTTAGCATTTATCGTCCACAGAACATTATGGAGAAAATTTTCTTATGTTTTATATCAATAGTGTTGAAAACTGTAAGTAAAATATGTTTATCCGAATGAATTTGGTAGTAAATGCAGTGATTATTAATACGGCAAACCGCATTATACTGTGACAATTTTACAGCTATATCGTGATGCCTAGATTTTATTAGTGAGAGGAAGCTGAATTATCTGGAGAAAATCCATCATAATCGGTAGGAAAATTGACCATTCTTGTCAGTTATGATTGTCAAGCTCACCATGCCGGCATTGAAACTCGAATCCACAACCTCAGTGTTGATCAATAGTAAATGCATAAGTAACTTAACCACTTGACCTACGAGAATTCCATGTATGTATACGCATAACGAGTTAGCATTTAATTTAAACAAGTTTACTATCTGTACCATATGGTGGCATATATCTGCCGTACCATTTTATATTATTATTAATTTTTAAGATATCTGGCGAAGTAAATTCTATTAACAATGGTATCTTTGATGATATTTTATTTATATTTAAATTGTTGAGAAGTTGTTTTTTTAACAATATCTAAATAACTGTACTTAATATAGTACTTAGTGTATTTCAAGCATAGGATGCTACATCATTCGAAATATGAAATATAACTAAATAAACAAAAAAAGTAATAAGGAAGCGTTGATAAGACTTTCAAATATTGTTATTAATGTAATTATAATGCAATAGTGAACTTCCGGAAATATTTAATAAGCCATTGTAAAAATATCTTATATGTGTATTTTCATAAAGTACATATATGTAAACAATAGTTTGAACATTTTAAAGGAGTATTAAATAACTATTACAATATGCAATCTTTTATACCACATTCACTTAATGTAAGAATTGGAAAATCAAGCAAGACATAATATTGTATTCAATTTACCTTGTTGTAAATATTATTTGATTTTATTTTGTAGACCTTGATGGCTCTATAATAAATGCCAAACCCCCTTGGAAAACAATTTTGCTTGCATTTTTTTATTATTCTATATTTTACCTTTTTATTACGAAAATTCAGTAGAAAAAATGTAGATACGATAACCTGTCCATGTTTTATAATATCCCTAATTGTTTAGTTGTTACAAATCTTCCTTGACATTTGCTATGGGAATTTTACATAATAAGTCAACCATTTTTGTATCTAAAGGGACCTTACGATGTTTACAAATGTTCGTGTGCTGTCGTGACGTTCTATGGTATTCGGACAAACCGCGAGACTTGTCCCGCCTTAACTGCAGACGACATCACCCGAAGGATTTCGAGTAGACAACAATCGACTGTAAACTTTGCATATACTGTATAGTATAGGTCTTAGGTAAGAAAGTTATTGTCCTCAGATTTAACTTTACTTTTACAAATGTATTGCTGTTCATGCTTTTTGTTCATTTTTTATTATTACACCTAGATAGCTTAATGAAAAGCACTCGTAAATTTAATGAGAGATTCAGGTTCAAGTCCTGATCTAGGTAAATACATGTATATACAAAAATTGAAGCAAGAACATTGAACAAGAGCAAAATGTTTGTAAAAATTCATACCTTGGAATAATTTCACACCCCATTTTGTACTTCTTTTTGTGGAAATGGATTGCCTTTTGTCCTGTAAGGCCTGTAAATCCTGCTCAGAAACTGTCTTAAATCGCTAGGAAGTTCCACTTTGGTTAAGTCGTGGCATTGGGGGAGCGAAGTTTTCATTATGGTCAATAGCCTTCAACATATCTTGTTGAGCAGCAGTGGTGGTATCCCCATCGATTTCTACATATGCCAATTCTTCAAAAATGTTATCAGCAAAAACTTCCATCAAAACTTGCATATTTTCCGTCTCACTCATATCGCTATAGTCAAATCCAAGATCAAAGGATGCCATTTTGTTTGTTTACACATAAGCAGACGACGGAAGCCAGTGTACATTATTTGGCATGCGTAAACAACGTTTTATTTATAAAACAGGCTTATCATAAAATAAACAACACATATTGATAGTATCTTTCATTTTTTGTCATACTAATCACAGAAAATGAGGGATTCTGACGTAAACAAATAAATCAGGTCATTATTTGGGTCAATACACAAATACACACAAAAAAGTAAACCGTTGAAAGGGGCATGGCCTATATGAACCCATATTATACAATTTATTACAAATAATTGAACCAATCAAATTACGTCTATTTTCATAAAATAAATTATATAAAAACGTCTAAGTATTGTGACAACCATATAATATTTCTATCCAGCGGATTTCTGAAACATCAGAAATATATGGTTAATATCAAATATTTATATATACGTCTACAAATTAAGCCCAACACTGTTAGAATTAGATTTTCAACATTGTCAAATTTTTGCTTACCCTCAGCGGGATTCGAACTCACACCGTTGTGACACTGTGGCACCAATTCGCCTGCACTATGTCCAGCGGTCAAGACCCCTCGGCCAAATCCACTATATATAAAAATATAGCTTCATTAACCGGGGTGAAACGTAGACATAGACATAGTACATGTGTACTAGCGTGTGACGATGATATATTCGTAAGCAATACGTGTTAATATGACAGTAATATAATTCAGCATTTTTGTATATATTATAAATATACAAAAAAGAAATTTTGAAATAAATAAAATGACATGTAATTCTGCATGAATATTCGGAGACCATGGATGTATCTGGTCTACAGTCCTATAATTTTTTAATTTTTTCCCTTCGGAAATGATTTTCCCAATGTTTTTTTCCAAAAACTTTCTTTCTCTTTTATCAGTTGGTCTGTCCACCTTGGGCTATGGTCTATTAGGGTCACCTTGACTTTATTTAAAGTTTCAGTTACTGCAGTGCCGTGCGTACGTAGATGCCTATTAAGGGGTAAGTTGGGTTTGCATCTTGTGTCGCTTCTGTGCCCATTCATTCGTTCCAACGGATAATTTTGCAAACATAATATTAAGTAAGACCCTAACATCCATGCACAAAAAGGGTCACATTGATACAGACACACTTGAATATCTACAACCGGAAAAAATTATTCCATCTCGCAATGAGGAATACTATTATTCCATCTCCCAATGAAGACTATCTGAAACATTTAGAGTGGTTAAGGTAGTTCGTCTTCTATTGATCAAGTGGTCTGTCAACACCGAGATTGCGGGTTCGATACTCACTGCAGGCAGGGTGTATTCGACTCCAATCTTAACTGACAAGGATTGCCAGTTTTCCTACCGCAGGTCGGGGGTTTTCTCCGTGTACTCCGGCTTCCTCTCCAATAAAAACTGGACGCCATGAAATAGCTGAAAAATTGCTGAAAGTGGCGTTAAACAACATTCAAACAAACAAACAAAATCATGTTTGTCGATCGGATACTAAATAAGTGTACTGGTTTGGTAGCTTTCTTTAGACGTTTTATATAATATTTTGAACTGCCTGTATTGTGTATTTACACGATCCCAGTGGACTTATATTATTCCATCACCCAATGAACTATTACTCCATCTCCTAATGAAGAATATCTTAAACATTTGGAGTTAAACGCCACAGATGAGTATTGAATAGACGAAACGCGCGTCTGTCGTAATGAATTTGTCGCCTTGGTAATTTTGATTACATCTTGTTGGAATAGTTAAGCAAAGCCAAGTAACAGCGCGTCCGCGGGTGGCGGATGGGGAAGCACTATATAGAAGTTTTGGGTTCAGTTGGAGTGAGAAAATTCAAGATCAATATGTTATGACTTGATTGCGTTATTGATTTATATTGACACACAATGACTAAGGCCATTCGTTGGTCAGTCTGTGTCTATAATTTTGACAAGAAACACCGTCATTTGTCTCGTTGCATAATCTTCTAGACTTGTATATTATTTTTTGTTTATGCTGTATCGTCATGTCAGTCGATCCGATACTAAATAAATGTACTGGTTTGATGACGATAAATCTGTTCAAGATCTAAGTCGGTAAAGATTATGTTATATCAGAAACCATGCAAGTTCATGTTATGTACAGGTATTGCTTTGAATATTGTAGTTATTGTTAAGTTCTTATGTTAATGTTTTGTGGGGTTCATTGGAAGAAATGCGCGTTAAGGATCTGCCATATCGAAAATACAAGCATTTCGGTTTTTTTATTTGTTTATTAATTAAAAGCACTTATCACTACACAATGATTACACTGACAATAATGATTACCATAGTAAGGAGGATCTTACAATTCATTAAAATAAGCTCATTATAAATTAGAACATGATTTGTTAGCATTTGATGATTGATGCTTTTTTATGGATACTAATCACAATAAATATGTTATAGAAGATAAAATGTAATTCAATTGAACACTATCATAGCATTAATAATTTAGGGACAAACTATTGAAGATCGATCGACTTTAGTTAAGTTTCAACCACAATATTGTACAAAATAATATTTGGCTTGTACCAACATGTCAATTTTTTTATGTCTGTAGTTTGTTAGTAACAATATATAAAAGCACATTGTACAGCTATATTATATAAGATTTATATATTTATAAATTGGTAGTCATATTCTTCCTTTGTTCTGGGGTTACCATATATCTCAGCATTTGTCTAGTGATGTTTCCAATACCTTCAACGTCTCCACTTGTATCAAGTTCTTCTGTTATAAACCTTACTTTGGATACAACCTTTATCCTTTTAATTTTCTGCAAAAATATTATTAAAAGGAGGGATTAAACCTTATTGAAATTAGGAAGTTCACTCTGTTAACTTTAATCGCCTGATCAATTATAACGTGTCATATGTAATTTCAAAAAGAAAGGCATTTTATTTTAGATTGAAGCTTCTAGTATACTGTCTAGAAAAAAAAGCTGGTGCTAAAAGTGGGAACTCCCATCCGTAGTTAGTAGAACTGTCGCATATTGTTAAGATCGAACCACGTAAAAAACACGTTTTATTTTTCCATTGATTTCAGGGATTTTTTTCTTCTGATTTTAATTACTACAGATTCGCCGCCAGCTTTCTAAATTATTTAAAGTAGAAACCATATATAATGTTCACTTATATTTAATATAAGTACGAAAAGTGTAATACTATGTAAAATATGTTTTTGAAATCATTTTATTACATCAATGACATTTTCCCCAAACAGGAAGACTGTAATTTGGCTTGGCTATTATTAGTCAACACCTTTTTGTCCGAACATTATTGCACTATTCCTAGAGTTAATTGTCAGTTATCAGTTGAATACCAAATATATATTAATAAGATAAATAATTGAAAGGGTCCTTTGTAACTTTACCACAAAATTGGCTTCACCGCAAAGTGCATTTCGTTATAGTTTTCGGATTAAATGGTTAAGTCGGTGTATGTGGTTTAATTTGTGTATTGAAACAGGGAAATAAGCTGCAGTGCATTGGGATGCTAAAACCGTTAGAAAATTAAGGTCTTTATTAAACAAAGAAAATAACAACCTTACAAATATATTTTCAAGCTGATAAGGGACCGCGAAAATTACATCTTGAAAAAAAACTCACATTTTTTACGCGAAAAAACCCTAATACGGTATTAACTACTGTACATTCTACAAAGGAGTTGTTCAAGAACAGAATTATATTTTTGTCCAAATAAGCGAAGACAAGTCGAAAATTACGGTTGTAATTTTCCCGATTTTTATGATGTTTGAGATTGCTCTGCAGAAACCATTTTTCTACAAGCTTTTTGCTTTTGTAATCCTCTCCATACAGATATATATTTAGTTTTGTTGTTGTTATATTTGAACATCGACAAGTTGGCAATCAAAGTAAGAGATATTCTTACCAAGAGTACTTTTTAAAAGATCGCAGACAGGCATGTTTGAAATAGACAAAGACGAACAACGTTTTCTTTTTTTCTGCAATTTTGCACGTTTTTTATTTTTTGCGTTGCACATTTAACTGCGAGTATTTCGGAATTTATATCACCGCGAAAAACACTAACACGATATATATAAATTAAGTTTGATATCAGATTATATTTTGCATAATATTTTTTATAATGAGACCTTTGCTTTCTTCAATGTCAGTTGGTAGCTTTTTGCACCTCAAACAGTTAATATAATTTCGGTATTGAATGAGCCTTTGAACATTACAAAAGGCCAATAAAAGACAAAATCACAGTACCTTGTGATCCATTAAAGCAACAACCGAATCCGGAGTTATTGGTTGACAGAGAGTGAAAGAATGCTTGTGAAGATACACCACATATGCCGTCAGTTGTTTCAACAATAGATAAATCTCCTTTGGTTGCAGTTTTTGCGACCTAAACAGTTTCTGCAATGGCACGTGATTCATGTCTAATTCTTTCATACTTTTGACATAAGTTGAGGCCAGTAAAAGACCGTCTGGTGTATCTAAAATTGAAAATTAAAAATCTTACTGTTTGGTTTTTCCAAGGTATAATATTAACTATGTTTCATCTTGTTTACTGATATGCTGCAAAAGCTCTGAACCATCTAGTAGAGAACCATCTGATGAACATTTAGCCAAATAATAATTAAATCTTTAATGATTCCAGAAGTTTTTTTTTCAAAGTAGGAACACCTTAATATTCGTAAATACCCTCCTTTTTCATTTCTTTTAACAGCAAAAACTAAACATTTGTAAAGAATATTAATTATACACATTTATAGTGAAAAGAGCAAACAAGGAATGAAATTAATATTAATCTACCATGAATGTGATATTTATTGTAAGATTTTAAACCAAAAATGGCGAATGGTGTCATGTATCCTCTTAACGTTGCAGTGAAATCAACAATAAATAGCAGATTTACATAAATTATTCATAATATATTGGTAAGATTGATGCTTAAAGATGTGGCAGATATATTCAAGTCTTTCTTTTACCATTTTTACCATAATAGACTCCAGAGAAAATCTACAATATAAACTCTACAAATTGGGGACTTCTTTATTGACAATTTTGTTCTCAACCAATACTCCTGCAGAATAGTATCGGTAATATTTTTGTACCCATCTTATGATAGGGTTTTTCCTGTCAATAACATTTCATACTCGTAAAGAGAACCGTGGTGCATCAATGGCTATATACTTTTTGTTTAAGATTGCAAGGTTGCTGGGGTTTTCTGTTTCAATGTGCACTTTGTATTTTGCCACTATCTCATTATTTTCTAGTTTTCAATCACTTTTTTATAGCAGAAAAAGCGGAGTTTCCTATAAAAAAAACCAACGCCATCCAACATTAACCCTAGCTTTAAGTTTGACCTTTTTCAATTTGCAATAAATGTCTAGTACACTCATAGTAATCAATGCTAAGATTTAAAGACAATATGTTCGAATAACAGTTCGTGGGCCAAAAAAAAGAGCTAATACACATAAACAAGGCATAGTTATGTTATGAATTTGTGCAGTATTTGTTCAAAAACTTCAATGAAAGGGTTGCGTATAAGAAACTAACCTTTCACCTCCTCTCGTATTCAGTTGAAGATGTAAATTTTAAAAGTAAAATTCAACTAATACAATAGTAGTTTACTATTAAGAAGATGTTCATGCCCAATTCCTCCTAGTTATTTAGTTGACAATAAATAGAAATTGCGATAAACAACTACACAGACAACAAAAGACCTACCTGTTTTTCTCCTTTTGATTTTAGTAATTTTTAGCATTTTCATTGACGACATAATTCTTGGCTTCTACAAAATTATGAAAAGCTTAACATGAAGAATAACACTCCTATAACCAATACAATTGTTATGAAACAAAAGATATTATAAAGGATATTCCACTCTTTGTCTTTTGTTTCGTCTTGAGAATTTTATATAGTACGTCTTCCTACGGTTGGAAATTCATCATACTTTTAAAGGAATGTTTCAAAATTCTAAGTATGTTATAAATGTTATAAAGCATAAATTTATATTTATTTTTAGAGCTTATATATAACGGTAAACACAGCGGAGATGCCAAGGAACTATTTGAATTTGATCTGCGTAAGAATAGGTCATGTGACTAACACTAGTTATTTTGTACAACCTCAATGGGTTTATTTGAAATTTCGAATTTTTTCGGGGGCTTATCAAGCAAATTATATTATACACTGTTTACACTCCTGACACAAAATATTGTTTCAATGAAATCCTTTGTTTTTGTAACAAAACCGATGATTTACAAACACATTGTTTTCAGTAATACTAAACTCATTACACTATTCTAATTTACTGTGTCTGTGCGGCGGTTTTCGTACGACGGTTTTGAAAACTGCTTTCCGCGCGCTTGGTCGAGTTTATATTATTTTTGTAGATCACAAATATCATATTTTGAAATCAACAATTATTTTCCACTTTTCATCAGCGTTTTGAAATGTTGTATAACAGTAGTTTCTTTAATTAGATTTACTGACCTCAATTTAAATCTACCGACTGATATAGCTGGGATAAAGTTGTGTTAAGCGCCACTTTCAGCAAGTTGTTAACTATATCATGGCGCCCAGTTTTCCTGGAGGAAGGAATTTGGAGTAGTAGAAGAAAACCTAATACCTTCGGTAGTAAAGCTGCGTTACGTTGCACGCATGAATTTGTGTGCCCACGATGTCCAAACAGTACTTGAATCTCATAAGAGGATTAACTTCACCTATATTAGTTACAGATTATCATTCAATCAATGTTGCTAAATGCACATTTAAAGATTTTAAGACAATGAACCTTTTAAAAAAACCTTGCTCTAAAACGCATCGTATATAAAATAAGTGATTTTAACATGAAAAAATCTTTCCAAACATGATGTGTTATTAGGCATAACTAAAAAAATGGTGATCATCTGAAGGATATATTCGTTTCAAATGTATTAAAAAATTGTCATGTCAAAGTTCATTTGTCAATAAATGGATCTTATGCTAGCTCATGTGAGTTTTAGGGAGTTATGATAGTCGTCTTGGAAATAATATTGAACATTTTTCCTTGAGTAAAACTGTTAATGCAAATGCAAAGAGGTATATGAAACATATAAATTCGTTTTGACGAAGGGAACACTAACAAATGATGGATATCGGCAGAGATGATCTTTAATGTTTATGACAGGGGTGATATTTGAAGATTTATTATTATTTAAATTACACAATAACAGCTAATACCTGCTTTTTCAAAATGCTGGAAAACGTGTAAATAAATGGATTTATAGCGGCGTTCACTGGAATCACGAAAACAGCTACCCACGAGTATGTCTCAGAAGGGAAAACTTCTCCGGTCAATGCCATAATACCTAATATTTAAATGATATAAATATATGAATACATTTGAAAAAAAACGTACGAACACACAATAAATGTTTCTTATCATTTCTGAACCCTAAATTTAAAACAATTTTGAACAAGGATTTAATTGTGCCCCGTTGCTAAAATCAGGCAATTTAATCATTTATTAAATTAAAGAGTAAATTTTCCTTTCCTTGCATAAACATACCCATAATTCCAACTGGAAACCAGCAAATAAAATTCGTAAAAACCATCAAAAACAAACGTCTTGCGAGGTCAATATCTTTCTGACTTTTCTTTACTTTTATTCGTCTTCCGCTTTTACCAATATTATATATTGATATCTGGCAGTACGCTGTTATTGAGAAAGCAACACAATTGTAGAATACAAACACTGCTGCTGAGTATTCCCATCCGCTAACCTTGTACCGTGAGAATGGAAGTACCAAACATACGGCAGTTTGCGAATAATAATTTTCAGAAAAGTAATCCATGTCGAAAAATGGTATAATGCTCAGCAAGATAATGATACCCCAAGACGCTAAAGAAGACGTTATTGCCTGCCTGGGCGTTATCCTTCTAGTTCCAAAAGGAAATTTTATCATTAAAAAGCAATCAGTTGTAATCAGTAGAATAAAAGTGGTTGATGCTTCGCATGAAATAAATGCAAGGACACCAGCGGCTTTACATGTAACACTTTGTCTCCATGCTTTATCATTTACAATGTAGTTTCCCCGTAAAGATAAGTCAGTAATAGCGATTGTACAGAGATAAACTCCCATTATCATGTCCGCAAGTCCTAAATTCATAATATAAATTCCGTTGCTTTTCCCAACAGATTTACGGTCGACAAATAGTCTGTAGGATAAGACTCCAATGTTCCCTACTAAAGAACTTATCGCAATAATCCATAGAAAAACGCACAGAACATCGTTTTTCATTAAATCCTTGCACGATGAGAAATCGTCTGGCTGTGGTAAACAGTTTTCAGTTGAAACAGAATCTGGTTTTAAGCAGCACAATCTGTACGAATCCGTTTTCATTTTAGTTAAATGCTTAAGTGTAGAAAATACGTCCTTGACAAATCCCTCTATCTTATTGAATTGAAAGTCAATTGACAACAGATTACTTAGCCCATTAAACGCGTTTTTATCAACAGCGCGTATACCATTTCTACTAATATTTAGTTCCTTAAGATTTTTAAGACCACTGAAAGTATCGCTTTGCAGTTTGTCTATCTTAAATCCGACCAATTCTAAGTTCTGTATATTTTCTAATGTACAAAAAGTATTCGGCTCAATAGTTGTCAATAAACCGTTTCCTTTTAAAATTAAAACGACAAGGCGATGTAACCCATCAAACATATATGAATGCAGCTTTTTTAATCGGTTGAAACTAAGATCCAATAGAATAAGGTTTTTTAAATCCTTAAATGTGTAAGGCTCTATATACTCGATACTGCAGTTAGACATAATCATTTCTGCCATAAAAGGGTAGTAATTCATTGAAGTCGTCACATTTGGTAGAAGCGAGTTACTTAGATGCAATTTTCTTGCTTTTGCTGATAAGTTATGATTCTCCACTTCTTGTGTAAAGTGACATTTAAAAACTAATCCATCACATTTGCACATGGGTGGACATATTATCCCACACGCAGTTTCATCGTCACCACTAGGACACTGAATTGTACCATCACAAACCTGTTTATGTGATAGACATGTATTTGACTTCCAACACATGAACAATCCTGGACATGTCAAATTTCCTTAAATGAAAGACATATCAGAAATATATCAAGAGTGTGAGGTAATGCAAGCAGGAAACTTATATTTGACGCATATGAGCTACATAAGATGATTAATTTTTCTCGCAAAATTTCGCCAACTTATGCTGTTTTTTGAACTTATAAGTTGTTAAACTACAACAAACATTTAAAGAAATTATAGTATAAAATCTCTAGTAAAACACGAACAAAAAATATTCCCTCAAAATTGTGTAAAAAAATTTCACAATCTTCTGAAGTAAAAAAAGTTTTCAGATTTCTTGCACCGATGGTAAATGTAAACACATATGCCTAAATCATTGGTCTAACTAATTAAATGGTTGCTAAAAAGAGATAAAAAATAATTGCTACCAGGAGATAAAGACGAACAAATATATTGAATAACGCAACCTTGTCAAATAGTGTTTAACGCTATTTTCAGCCATCTTTAGCTACATGTATATCGTGGCGATAAGGTTTTACTGGAGAGAGCTGTAAAACCGGATGAAAACTTCTGTCCTTTGGTAAAACACTGGTACTCCCAGTCAATGAATATTGGAGTAATGCATATCCTTACTACTGTGACACAGGAACCGTCAATCTAAGTATTGACTGGCAAATAACCAATAGAATACGTTAACCACTAGGCAAGCGATGCCCCTTATATGTTGTGAAATCCTGTTTGTATCATATCATAACTCATGTTTTTCAGACCACATGCATGAATTATTCCTCATCATCGCTTATTCGAAGTTTTAAGGTTAGTCTCTTGAAACCAAAAAGTTCAATAAATAAGCATATGCTTGAAATGTTTTACTTTTTTTATAGATAACATCAGTTATTATTGTATAATAGTATATAGTATATATTAAATGTTTACCACAGTTTAATTCGTCTGCCCCATTGATACAGTGTTTGTTCCTATCACATACAAGGTTCGGAGCTATACAATAACCTTCAGGACATTTAAAAAAGCTGTCTGGACATAATACATTTTCTACAAGAAGAAGCGTTTCCCAATAAGAATAATCATATTGTAAAATAGAATTTTGCTGTTTCCTGAGTCAACATATTAACTTTTTGCAGAAGCAATTTAATACTCAAGGTAGGATGGCTTTGCGCTTTGAGTGTAACATGAATATAACCAAATGGCTCCTTGTTTGATGTCCTTACACGTGAACAAATTACTCTTATTATTATTTATTTTAAATTGTGTTTTTCGTCTTTTCAAAGATTTTATTCAATACGAGACATACTAGAAAAACAGTAAGTAAAATCCTCTGACCAACTTTCGTCAGAGATAAAAGGACAATACATCCGGATTCAAACAAACGCTCACAACACAAAAAGTTTTTTTTATTATTTTTTTTTATTTCGAACTATCGAATTTCTGTAATGATTACCTACCAGTTTGTTTAGTCTTATTCAGCCTCATTTAGATTTTCTTGAAAACCAAATGTATAAGATATTTAAGCCCGTTTTAGCTAAATTTGTCAAGAGACCGTGACTATAAGATTTCAACCAGACAATTAACTTTTCCAGTATCCAAAAATTAAATATATATCCCACATTAGAATAGGCAACGTCACTGCATTTTTTCGAGAGACGATTTTAATAGGTCTGATATAACCCAATAAGGTTAATTACATATTCTTCTTGGCACCAAAAAATGCATTAGCTTAATTCTTCATTTTATGATATGTGATTGTTTTGTAACGGCATTAATAATTTTTGTATAGAGCTATTATCTCTGTTGTTAAGCACACTTACCACATTGTTGAAGGTGAGATAGGTCTCGACAGCCTGATAAATCGTTATAGTCATTAACATACAACAAACACCTGTCTCTGTGATCATAATATTGTCCATTTTCACACAGAGATGTTGATTGTGCCGATATGTTTCTTGAAATCACTGCAATAATCAAGAACGATTTACAATTTATCAAAATAATATGGAATTACAAGACATTTTGCAGCTATTGAACAGGTTATTAAAACATTAAAATATCCATACATAAAGCGTCGCAGCTTATAAACACCATGCGGCAGTGTGTACTCGACTCCAATCTTAATTGACAAGGATTGCCAGTTTCCCTACCACAGCTCGGGGGTTTTCTCCGGCTTCCTCCCCAATAAAAACTGGACGCCATGATATGGCTGAACAATTGCTGAAATGGCGTTAAACATCATTCAAACAAACAGACACACATAAACACCAGGAGTCTGATTAACATAACAATGTGAAAATTAAAAAAATGCAAATAATTCATATAACAAAAGAGCTGACGTCACAAGCAACTTGAAAAGCCGAAGTATAAAGTTTAGTTTAATTCATTATTTGAATGAAACAGATGGTTTGGGGTATAACACACATTTCTGAATGTAAGTAATATCGGTGAACAATTAATCAGATTTATCACTAAATGCAAACTTTTGACTTTAACAAATTATAAGGCATATACACCAACGAAAAAATTTCTGATAATAATTCAGAGTAAAAATTTAAATTTTACCCGAGGTATACTTTACAGGACCGACGTGAACATCAAAAAATCCTTCATTACTTAATGGTGGTAATGCTGATGATATTATTTTGAGCCTGATGATGTGTTGAAAAAGTCTGTAAAAAGTTATTGAGCCGTAGTCTATCAATACTTTGTTGGGGTCTGCTTCACTCCAATCATTTGATGTGTTGCAGTGACATCTTTAACAAAAGTGCCCATGTAAACTTCATTTTTTTATTGAATTTTAAAAGCAAATAACATGTGTTTAAATTGAAATCATACAAAACACAAGAAACATTAAAATATATTTTGCATTTGAAGATCTGAAAGTTTTCTGAAAGCATATCCTAATTCTTAAGAAACGAGTGAAACATATAAAATAATAAAGGTGTATTTATTTAGAAACAATTTAGATTTTTGTAGTAGCTAAAATGAGCTACCTCTTTTTCGAAATCTACAAAAGGGTCTTTATCGTGCAAGGAGCATAGCACTCTCCAAACACGTAACCGACTATGGTCTGCGGCTGGGGTTTCCGTAGTATGACAGCTCCTGAGAAGTCCTACCTTACTTTCCATCTAGAGATGTCGTGACCACCTCTGTAGGTCGAGCACTGGGAACACTTCCAGTATGGGATGCTATCCTGAATTTATTGATAGTTATTTGTTATACTAACTCTTTCGGAGCTCATAAGTTAACTCCCATATTTATGATGCGTTTGTTTCGCTGGCTATTGTGTCTGTGTGTTGTGTTCTGTTTGTTGATTTCTATCATATGGTATTGTATTAGTATTTTGGGACATCGAGATTTAAATAAGCTTTTGATATTTCTTTGCGTCTTTTTTGTTACAAAAATGGTGAGTTGTATTATTGGTTAACTTACCAGTCCATAAATACCATTACGTGTTCCAAGAGTTAATGATAATAAAGACTCATTTTGTAGATGGATACAGAGTAGGCAGATTGTATTCGCCATAAAGTCAAAATATTCCTTTTATACCTAACTCACTAATATGAATGTAGGCACAGCCTAAATGCGAGCATCGCACATTGTCAGTCATGTCGTTACTTCAGATCCCCATAACAGTGCCTCTACATTCCATTGATGACGTGACGTCTTATCTTATGTGTTGGTGACGTCACAAAACTCAATTTCAAATACAGCGTTTCAGATTGAAAAAAAAATTTGTCTGGCATTTTTGTAGTTATTAAAAAAATAAACACTTTAATTTTATCGATGTCAAAATTTTTTTTGTCTACTTTTATATTATATATTTTTTCGTTCGTCTACAATATTTTCTTCGGATAGCTCAGCTACCATCTGAAATGGATTTGTTCATATGGATCACGTGACTTTTTTACACACACGTATGTAACCGTATAGCTCGCATCTGCGATGCTCGCTATAATTCTCGTATGTTAGTCTAACTCGAATGCTAATAAATTATGACACAATACGAGATAGAACAAAATGGTTAAAAACCTTTCAATTGTTTATTATTTCTAACTTTGCTATCTTCAAAAACATTGATACTACATTATTGATTAAAGGTATTGTTCTAATCAATTGATTCAATTGTCTAATGATTATTTTAATATGATATTAACCAATCGATTTTTTAACTGCCATTCCAATCCAATTTTGAATCTACATATTCCATAATATATAAATCTGTATAGCCATGGAAATAACAAGAAATCGATATGTTAAGTGAACATGAGTCTTTATCCCTCTTCAATATTGGTTTAATCATTTCAACAGGATAAGAATAAATTCTATGAATATCCCCATCCCGTTTGATTGTTATAGCATTATAGAAGATCGATGTTGATATTATGACCTCGTCTGCCTTTTCTGTAAACTGACAATATACACCTTGAGAGCCTAGAAGCAAATAATGCATATAGAGTATGAGGAATGTTTACACAAAAAATATCATAAAATTTGTAAACATCCTGTTATTTATGTCAATAGAAATACATGCAGCTAACACCAGCAACAAGAAATGTTAATACATGTCCATATGTATTACAAGGATATTATTAGACAAAAGGCAAATAGCAATCATAAACAAAACCGCGCTTCAAAAATAAGCTTGACTAGGAATCTCATTCTTTGAGGTTTTTCTTCGCGTTTAAATAACAATCATGATGAATACACAATTATAGGCAGTTATCATAAAATTCACTAGATATTCAGGTAAGAGCAAGTGTGTTATCTTCTACGACAACTATCTATTTACTAACGTGAACAGTCGGTGACTCGGCTGAAAATAAACTTTCATCCTAAATATGGTTTGGGTCTGTTTACGCCTAATTAACCGCGAAGCGGTTTATGAATGGTGTAAACAGACCCAAACCATATTATATCGTATAACCTGTTCAGAAATTTGAAGTATTCCTTAAAGAAATGAGATCTTCTTTATAAAATTCCAGACGTACAACTTGGTAATTAGAAAATTTAGTATTTTAAAAATATTTTCCAATTTAAAGCAGTAATTCAGACAAACACTTTAGCAATGAATGAATCAATGATTTTGTGTCAGCACCAATGTGTTAATATTAGGTTAATGATAAACTAAGGGACTAACAGTCTGCCATCAGGTACATCAACCAGTAGTTGTAAGTATAATGCCACTTAAAATTGAGGCTGTGAATTTTGTTACACCAGAATGGGTTTTAGTTTAATGAACTATCACAGTGGTATCCAAACCAAAAATATTGGAAGCCAATTAGCTAAACTGTTGAAATGTTTATCACACAAATGCTACAAAGTCATACCATCTAAAAATACGGCCATTTTCACATTAAAAAATATCTAAGTTTTAATGCATTCTCACCGAGACATGCTTTTGAATTGGATTTTAATGACCTATTATGGTTTATTGTTATTCTTTTAGTGAATTTTACTATTTATGTATTATATATATCTCGGAGTGGGATTTATAGTATTTGAATCTTTTGGACTCAAACGTCTGATTGATTTAGACTTTCTACGATTACTTTGCATAGTCCACTTTAAAGGATGCATCCATGATATGTAAAATAACTAATTATTTTGTAATAATAAATGAACTATTAAATATTTTCAAAGACATATTAGAAAATAGCAAAGAAAACCGGCCGAACAACAAGAGCCAAAAGCCAAGGGACAGTTACAAATCCGAATATAGACAAACACAACACAAAAACCAAAAACATAAAACACAGAAAAAGAGTAACCCAAACCAAATAAAAACAAAGGGTGTTCTCAGGTGCTCCAGACGAGTAAGCAGTGTCTGCCTCTAATTAGACACCTGTCGAGTTACTCATTTTCATTGTCTAGGAAAAGTTCAAATCCAGGAATAGGAAACACTACCTATGACTCAGCGAAAATGTCAGATCGTATTTGAGAAACTGATTTCCCATAGCGATCAATTAGGTCGTGGTGCCGACCATAGAACTTCTGGAGAGATAACATCAACCTAGGTACAACAAACCCTTGTTTGAGTAGTAAAGCAGTCAACAGCAGTGATCGGTCTAGAAAATCGGAATAACGATCGCAGGATCTAGAATAACGTATAAGTTGTGAAATGTACACACCATATGCTGGAACTGCTGGAATGTTGCTGTCGATGAACGGGAAGTTGACGATTGGAAAGTTGGAGTCATCACGCTTGTCGTAGAGCCTTGTTTGTAGTTTTCGTGAGTCTATTTCTAGAAGTAGGTCTAAGTAAGAGGCTGACCTTAGTGTATTAGTGGTGTCTTTAATTTCAAGGGTAAATTGAATTTAAATAGTCACCAAATTTAGCATTGTTGAGGGACAAAACATTATCAATATAGCAGAATGTGAAATTAAAGGTCTGGCCAGAATCTTTTTTTTTTCTTCTTCAGTAGGCCTTCTAGGAACTCAGCCTCATAAGAGTACAAAAACAGGTCGGCGAGAAGACGAGTACAATTATTTTCCATTGGAATACCAACAATCTGTTGCAAAACATGCCCCCAAACATAACGAATATTTTGTCAATCAGAAAATCTAACATGTGACAGATTTGGTTTTCAGTATATTTAGTATTAGATTTGGAGTCATTGATGACGAATTGAGTTCTGTCATGACTAATCACCAGGTATTTATATCGTCTCTTTCCGTTTTTCTTGAAAAAGCAGCGTTTTATAAGATCCTTAAGCCTGGTTTTAAGCTGCGTATGAGGGATGGCCGTATAGAGTGTCGAAAAATGAAATGTTTTAATGCTGTTACAATGGGAAAGAGATCCAGACCTCAAGATTTCTATCAGGTCTTTTGAATTTTGTAATATCCACATTTGATTTATTCCACTTCTGAAGTAGAAAGTGTCATTGTATTTTTGAAGTCATGTTTTCATTGTTGTTACAATAGTGGTCAGGAGTTGCGATAGTGTTTTGGTAGTACACTTACATGATCCTGCTATGAAACGCTGTTTGTATGGATTTTGTGAAGTTCTGGAATCCAATACAATAAAGGGAGATCACAATCCTCGTCTCTGATTTTGAGATCAAAGGATGCACATACCGATTTGTGATTTTCAATAAACTCTTCTTTTGAAAGCGCATTGAAAGTATAAGTAGGATTGTCGAGTGAACTGTCCATGCCTAACTCATTAATTAAACATTCTATATAATGTTTTTCTGCAGATAAAAGTGATGTTGTTAGGGGCCTTATCTGCTGGCACAACAACATATTTGTCATGATTGTCGGATAAAGTTTAAAGAGCATCAATATTTCTGGAAATTGATGATGCTTTAGTACTCATAGACTTATTCCTATTTGAATCAATGACCTCAAGGCCTTTACCTACTCGGACAACGTATCAACCTCCTGGTCCTTTTGCTATGCGCATTTTCTGGCATAGTCCTCTATTGAATACATCAATAATTTAAAGTTATAATTCCAGTTGATGGATTTAGGTTCACGGTACTTAAGGTCCTTTGAACAAAATATTGCAGAGTCTTTCATTTTCAACAATATTAAGATCTCCAGTTATCACGTGACCTGAAGGACTTTATATGAATGGGGGAATTGTGGCAAGAGCAGTCGGGGAGTTTGGCTTTGAAATCATTGATCACAAGATCCTGCAATACACTTTCATTTCAAACATTTTATTGATATAAATCAAAGGGCATAACAGGCATAGCCTATATAAATCCTATCCCAACAATATCAAGATGAAATATAATTAAATCGCAGATAATAAATATTCTACAGGCAACAATAATAATAGTAATCATATTTCAGTCCAGTCACAGAATACTCATTTATACTTCATATTTACACAATGTACTATAGTTATTAGGATAATATGTAACTTTTGTCAACCCAGGTGTACAAGGTAATTCAACACTATACTGAGTACTCTGTGAGAGAAGTGAATCATGATACAGTTTGTACTATTGCAATTAGTATACATAATACAAAGATTAAAGTTAATTCCATATTTATATGTGGTAACTGTCTCATTAAATAAATTTATAAATAAAAAGTATTTATTGAGTACAGAGCAGAAGAAAGCTGGACAAGTTTGTTTTATTTATTTATTTATTTTTTTATTTGTGTATGTGAAGAGAAGGGCAATTTTGAAAAACTGTTTTAACTGAGGAAATAGAGAAGGTATTAGTCAGGTATAGAAGAAAGTAACCAAAAAAGGGGAAAAAATGTATGTAATGATAAAAAAACAGATAGGTGGATAGAAAAATAAATGAACATAATGACAAATAAGAAGAAAAATAAAATAAAATAAAATAAAATAAATAACATTAATAATATAAATAACATAGGAGCAATGGGTAGGTGAACAGATGTCATCAATTCTTGATAACTGCAAATGAAGCAAGGTATACATACATGTACATGTACTAGTATTTAGGATCTTGAACTCTTATATAAATATGCATGTGTTTACAAAAATAATAATAAAGTGGGTAATATACTTGTAGGTAAAATTTATAATATTTATTGAAATCTGCGTGTACTATTAATATATTCAAGAACAGCATTTGTTATTTCAACATTTTCCTCTGGAGACAGTTCCAATGAACCATGTAGTAAAACATTTACATTTAATATTGGTTCAAAATTTCTTAGATGGTTAAATAACAGTCTCCGGGGTTGTCATAGAGGGGACATACATATAAATAATGAAAGTTATCCTCAATGTCACCACATGCACAAAACGGGCTCTCAGATAAATGTGATTGGTAAAGGTGTTGGTTTAAGTTGCTAACATTGTTCCGCAGTTGACAATATACTATATTAAGTTTACGTGGGCCAAGGGAATAATGACATGGGGGCTTCTCTATCTCATTATTCAATTTATTCTTGAATTCGAACAGAGAGGTGATATTTTGTATACCTATATCCAGTTTATTCCACATATCTAGGGTATCCGGGAAGAAGCTTTTTTGATAAGAGGTTATACGGGCATGTGGTATATCAAAATATCTAGGCTTTCTGATATTGTAATTCTTATTTATATTGATTTGTGAAAGTACGAGATCAGAAATGTAAGATGGGAGATAACCATGTAAAGCCTTAAAGATAAAAATCAGTTTTTGGTTCTTCCGCCTATTTTGCAGAGAATCCCACCCAAGTTCTTTATATAACTTAAATTTTGGAGTGCCTCGACGCATACCAGTAATTATTTTGGCAGCATCATATTGTACAGACTCTGATAGGCTAGACTCCTCCTGAGTACAATTATCAAAGATAACATTTCCATACTCAAGGATAGGTCTAATAAAGGCAATTTATAATTTGTCTAAAGAGTTTCTTTTAATATTATATTTGAGCATGCGGAAGATATTGAGTTTGGCACAGGCTTTTGTATATATTTCATTTATATGGTCTTTCCAAGATCCATGTTGATTAAAGTTAAGACGAAGATGTTTGTGAATATTTGTGTTCTCAAAGGCAATATCATATAAATACAATTTAATACATGCGTTATTATATGGAGTTTATGCTAGTGTAATTGCAAGACTACAACGAGTTCAGAACTCAGCCGCTAGACTGATTAGTAGGCAGAAGAAGCACGATCATATAACTCCTACATTAATTTCGCTACACTGGCTTCCGATTCAATACCGCTGCCAGTATAAAATACTTCTATATGTGTTTAAAGCCCTCCATGGTAAAGCGCCAGTGTATCTTCAAGAACTTATTTCCATTTATAGGCCGACAAGAACTTTACGATCGGAGAGTAGTAACCTCCTTCGAGTGCCGAACGACATACGAACTAAGACATACGGCGAAAGACGTTTCGACAAATCAGCGGCCACTCTCTGGAACAATTTACCACCAAATATTAGATGCGCCAGTTCACTGACTATATTTAAGAAAGACCTTAAAACCTATTTTTTTAGACAGGCATTTTACTAGTTCACATGTAGCAATTTTGGTATTAAGGAAAATTATGAAATCAGTATATCCTGATTGAATCCGTACAGACTTTAATCTACATATGTATCTTAATCATGTTAATGTTACCTTAACATCGTGGTTATATGTCTGATTCCAATTTCAATTTAACATTTTACCGGGTTCCTAATTTATTAATTTTATCCTTTTTACAACTTTAAAGTTAAAAGTTCTAATCCCCTATCTAAAATCGTTTTATTTCTTTCTTTGTTTCTGACTAGTTGGATATATTTTAATTTAACTTAATGTGATAGTTTGATGTTTGCATGCTTTTATACCATGTTTTTATATGCTTATTTTTATTATTGATGTATTTTTTGTCTTTTAAATGTACTGTAAAGCGCTTGGAGTAATTGTATTATATAATGCGCTATACAAATGTTTATAATAATAATAATAATAATACAAAATTGGAATATTTTCTTCGTGTTTTCTAGTGAATAACATGGATTTTGTTTTGCTGGCGTTAAAGGTTATGCCTCAGTCATTGGCCCATTTATGGAGACAATCCAAGTCTGATTGTAAAAATTCCGTAGCTGCTTTCTGATCATCAACAACACAGTATAATGAAGTTTCATCAGCAAATAGTTTGATTTTATTAGAAACCACGTCAACTATGTCATTGACAAACATAAGAAATAGAGACGGACCAAGTATTGATCCTTGTGGGATACCAGCATTAATAGATTTCCAAGTTGAGTAATAGCCATCCATGCAGACTCTCTGATTTCGATCAGAAAGATAGTTTCCAAACCAATTCAATAAGTTCCCCTTAATTCCATATTTACGCAGTTTATATAGTAACCCCTTATGCCATACGCGAACAAATGCCTTGAAGACATCGCAAAATATGAATCTAACATCTTTACCAATGTCTGTTTTTCATGATAACATCATAAACAATTAACAATTGATTGACAGTCGAGTCCTTGTGTCGAAAACCTGATTGATCATCTGTAAGGATTTTATTTCATAAAAGATAATTATGGAGTTGTTTAAATATTATTTTTTCAAGCATCTTACCAAAACAATTAGTTACCGAGATCGGTCTGTAGTTAGAAGCAATATCACTTCCTCCTTTCCCTTTATAAATAGCAGTAACATTAGCCAATTTCCTGTCTCTTGGCACTACACCATTGTGTATACTTTTACTAAACAGAATTGTGATAGGTGTGACAAGGGACTGGAAAATTGTCTTGAGAAATTTGGTGGTGAGATTAACTGGACCACCAGGTTTTGAAGTATTAAGAACCTGAAATTGATCGATGACATCTTGTGAAACATATAGTTATATCTGAGAGTTCGGATAGTGCAGGTGGCAGGACATCTGGGAGATCAGGTTCTGTCTCCAGAGTTGATACAGATGAAAAATAGTTATTAATATCACATGCTTTGTCAATATTATGAAAGAAAATATCTCCATTTGACCTAATTGGGCTTTTATTCTCATTTTTTTTCTTAAATTTTGTGATGCCTTTTGCAATTCTCCACCATTTTCCAGGTGGGATAGATGTATCAATAAGAGAATTTTGTAGATTGACAATATATGCTTTTTTGGCCTCTCGGATCATATTAATAATAGCATTTCTGATATTTCTAAATTTTTCCCAGTCATCTGCAAGATTACGAGTTATTGCTTTTTTATGAGGACGATTTCTTTTTTTCAATTTTTTTTAAATATTATTATTTATCCAAGGCTTGTCTTTTGGTCTGATTCGAACCATCTTTTTAAATATGAAACTGTTCACCATTGATATTGTCATTAATTATGTTAACATCATTAGTATTTTCAAATCTTAAATGCCAGTCGATATCTTGCAGATGCTGTTTAATTGCATTATAGTCTGCTCTATTATAGTCCCAAATTTCTTTAGCATATGACTTCTCACGAGGGGTTGTAAAGTCAATTTCAATTACTGTTGGACAGTGATCACTACAAAACTTTGGTAGAACATAACTATTTCTCACGATATGTGGATTGCTAAATAAAATTGGATCAATTAGTGTGGAGGAATTTTGTGTAATACGGGAAGGTTCTGTGATCATATTTACAAAACCAAGTCTTTCACAGAGTCTTGAAAAGCTGTGATTATTATTAATAGTAAGAAGATCAACATTAATATCGCCCGTGACAATGATAGTATTAAAATCTGCATTTGTGCAGTTATCTTAAAGGTTATCAATATGATCCCAAGAGGCAACTCTGGAATTGGGTGGACGATATAAACAAACTAATAAAAATTTTCTGTTATAAGAATTAATTTCAACACAAATTGACTCGACTTCGGGAGTTTCTAAGTCTTGGTGACGTGTCGCCAGTAGAGTATTTCTTATATGTATTATAAGACCACCAACATTACTATTAGGTCTATCTTTTCGAAAAGGTTCTGGGTTTAAATAATTATCTTTACAAAGATCAGTATTTAATACTGTATCGTCCAACTAAGATTCAGTAAAACATATAATGTCATGATTGCTTATTTCTGTTTCAATTTGATCAATTTTATGCCTCACTGAATTTACATTGAGGTTTACAATGGAGTATATTATGTTGTTCAAATCTGGTCTGTACAGGTCCAGGATTTGGGTGCACATCATCGGTCAACAACAGAAGTACCTTAATAACATGCATAATAAAATTTATGTTCATGTATACTTGCTTGCATATAGATGGTGTCTATATGGGGTTAAATGTGACAGATCTAATAATATCCATTATCATATATGTACAAGGAATACTGTAAAATAACCCACAGACAAATGATGTTTGTAGTATTATCAGGATATGACACTTTCTATAAGTTAACACCATGTGACCTTACATTACAATACACGTTTATAATTAAAAATTCTGGGTGCCATGGGGTAAATATAGGTATATGATATAAAAGGAATTGATTTGTTTTTGAAGTATGGTAGAATTTTGGAAGTAACAGACTTGTGATGCGATGCAAGATATTACAAAGGTTGATAGCATCTATGCCTTTGTTAGCAAAAAGTAAAAAAAGAACGGAACGAGGTTCTTCTTCATCTTCATGTGTGTTAACCGGTTTGAACAATCTGTGTTTTATATTAAATGAATCATATGAATGAATTACTACATAATAAATTGTAGGATTGAGCAGCTAAATGATAGCAGTTTGGTTATGTGATGCGCAATCGCTGGACCACTGATAACCATATTTGCTGTGTGTTTAAAAAATTTACAACACGTCATTTCGCTCTACCGTAGATTTGTATAATATTTTAAAATTTACATGCACTTCCTGTGAATCTGATCCGAAATTTTTTAAATTATTTTTAATAAAAATTCTAAAATAGACGTATCATTCTATCTAATATCTTTTGTGAGCTAAAAATTAGCTATGTTATGTGAATTAAACTGTTATCACAGATATCGCTTAGTCGATAAAAATGCTTCATAACATATAACTGAAATCGAATTAATCTGATGATTATCAAAGACATCTATAGTGTTAAATAGTTTCGAATTTAAAATATCCAAGAATGAATATATATTATTGTAAATAACTCTCATCAAAGAGTTTTTAAAATCTATTATGGAAGGTGAGCGTTTGAAAGAGACTCCAAATTCATTTATTACATAATAAAATTAGAGTATTACATAGAATGACTGCAAGTTATAATTTCGTTGTATGTGTATTCATTTGTAAAGTTTATTTTGAAGCTTGATGACTTATTTTCACATAAAAAGATTGCAATTGGATTTAAAGTTTGAAGATTTAAATTTAAACCTTTTTATCATGCATTGTTAACGATTTCATTATGCGTTGAATAATAAAGATACCTTCCGTTCCATCGTTTATTAAATACATCCCATCTGTTCTGGCCCCTAAAAACCACCACTCTTCACATGAATTGTGCATTTTATTTAAACATCTGTTTTCATCTTCATGATATGCCCCTGGGCAGTCAGGCATCGTATCACATCGACGATGTTTACTTATACATGACCCGTCATAACACTGGTGACTGGTAGAACTGCAAGAAACTATATTACAAAATATTCTTAGCATCTGCTGACTTATGCAATAGTAGAAGCACCGTATCAGTATGTTTTAATTATATGAGTGTATACTTATATTGTTTAAATAAAATTGGAATCAAATTCTAGATCTTTCCTGTTTTTAACTCTTGCAAACTGTTCATACCTGTTCAAGTTCATCATTAGATAACATATCTGTTATTTATTAATAATCAGAGGAATAAATGTACGCTATTATAACGCCATTGCTAATACAGATATGACGAATAGAACAAGCTATTTACAATCTAAATACAAAAATAAAAAATGCAACTCGCCCGAACAAAAGGGGTGACATAAGGTATCATAGCCTGGTTCACTACTGCAAGTGGTTAGAACATTTAAGGTCAAAAGCAGACATTACAGTTTCCAACAGACATCTGTGAATGTATAAATCAAAACAATAAAGAATGCCCAATGGTAACGTTTAATTGAAGGTTTAACAAAAATAATGGAAAGAAAAAAACTTGGGTACATTTACATTCATTCATATAAGAATTTAAATCTAATTAATTTCTAAGGTTCAAAGAATAGACGGACTTTACTTATATTACTTTTGTTTGTGAATTTTAACTTTTAAATGTTTATCTGAAGACAAACAGCCCACACCTTGACAAATATTAAGTCGACAAGGCATTCTACATTGGGCTAAAAATGTTCATTTAAGTCTGAGAGCATAATGCTTATACAAACAATAACGACACATATGACATGTAAAATGTAATATTTAATACCTTTACAATCTTTTAATATAATTTTAAAATTAATGTAATATTCGACACAATAGTTTTTCAACTGTGTGTGCTACAAATTTTATAAAAAACGTAATTACATATCAGCGCTGAAAATAACTCATAAATGGGACGACAGTAAACTTAATCTATAGTTTTTAATATAAATACCACAGTTTTGTTCGTCCGAGCAATCAATACAGTCAGGTTTTCCCGTCACATCTTTTTTCAGCATAAATGCATTGCTTGTTGTCGCATTGCCATTCATCAACTTCACAAACTGGCCATTCTGTTGTATTTTTAACGCATATGTTAGAAAACGATTGTGCAAATTATAAAGAAGAAACAGTTGACTGCTATACTACTCAAACAAGGGTGTGTTGTACCTAGGTAGAGTTCTATAGCCGTCACCATGACTAAATTTATCGTTGATCGTTATGGAAAATCAACCTCTCAAATACGATCGGACATTTTCGCAGAGTCATAGGTAGTGTTTCCTGTTCATGGATTTGACTTTTTCCTAGACATGACAATGAGAAATTCGAAAGATGTCTAATTAGAGCCAGGCTCAGCTTACTCGTACGGAGCACCTGACTGCATCCATGGTTTTTATTGGGTTCGGATTACTCTTTCTGTTTTTGTGTATGTTTGTCTGTATTCGGATTTCTAACTGTCCCTTGACTTTTGGCTCTTGTTGCTTGTTTTCTTTGCTATTTTTCTTGCACAAAGCAAGAAGTCTGATGTTTGTTGTGATGTTCCGCACATGGTTTACTTGTAAAATTGGTTTGTTCTCAAAGTTAGAGTTTCACAAATAAAATAACCAAAGAAAAGGGCCAATTCATTTTTGAAATCACAAAATTATTGACTCTGTTTTTAAAATACTGGAACAAAAATAGATATTGCATTCTTTTCAGCTGGTATTATATTTGACACAACTATTATGAATAATGAAATATACTCGAAAATGAAAGCGCTGACGTAAATTACAACCAAACCCTGCTGTACTATATGTGTTCCGCTAAACAACTAATTGTTTCATCATATGATGTGCAATAGCATTTGAGGTGTATTTTGAGTGATGGACATTAATAAAGAAAAAGGTAATACATTTTCCAAAGTTGTCTAATAAAACTGGTATACTAAGCATAAACAATGTTTGTAATATGTGTAATATTTAAACATTACCCCAAAGAAAATTCGTTTACAAATGTGTTAAATTACTGTGCTTTCAGTAAACTCGTTTCATAGTTATTTATATCCAAGCAATAATTAACAGATTAACACTAAGACTTTTTGTGTTGGAAACAACATATAAAACCAAATATGTAATGTCTTTAAGTAGAATGTACCTATGATATCATAGCGGCTGTAATAACATTCAAATTTTCTACATACCACAATAAGTTTCATCAGACTTATCCTCGCAATGAGGTATGCCATCACAGTAGAAACTTAGATGAATACATTGGCCACTTGCACATTTAAACTGAGAATTACTACATCTTGTTTGGTCTAAAATGAAAAAGGTAAACTTTTCTACAGACAGAACAATTTAAGTATATAATTGTACTTTTTACATGGGTGAAACTGTTTGGATAAAATATAGAGATGTATACAATTTAAAAGTCGTTCTTTGCAATATTAACAATATCGGGATATATGTTTGCTGTTGCATTGAATCAGAGTCCTTTCATCAATAGCAATCAATATTACTATGAAATCAAAAGTACATTAAATAAAAGAATGTATCAAATACATGCACAGCCCTTGAGTAAAAGATAAATGCTATTATTTTATTTGATAATCAACGTAAGTTGAAATTCATATACAGTAAAAGAAATGTAAAACGTTTAAAATATTATACGAAATCTTTTTTCATGGACACATATTGATTTTAATCTCTAAAGAATAATGATCATTCATTCATTTGTTTTGACTAATTTTCACAAATTATATCTTGAGACGTACCACACATTGTCTCGTCGGATTTATCAGAACAGTCACGAAATCCATCACAAACTAAATATTTGGATATGTAAACCTCATTTCCACACCTATGCATGTTTGATGGAACGTAAGGTAGGGGTATTGCGTAAGAAAATAACTTGAGCTCTGTCTTATTCTTTTCGACTGAAATAAAAAACAGTTTTATAATGCATATAATGTTTTAAACGTATGGTGTATGGTATAAAAGTTTGCTGTAGTAGCAAATACTAAATTATAAACCATTCGTTCTTGAATCCCCTCCATTACTGCAATAAGCATTTGTAAGGTATAACATTTATAACATTTAAACATGTATATTAAAAAGTGCTCATACAGTTACGTAGAATGAGAGAAGGAAACATTTATGTAAAACTTACATTCAGTAAAAGCAACCTTTGTTTCGCACATAATGTAATGTATATTATCATATGCACATGGTACGTCATGCCAGTTCTGCATGTTATGGATACTGTCAAGCCTTATTGCTACGCACTGCTCATAGTCAGATCCATCAGGTTGTGAGGTTTCTTTTGCTTTGTCCCTGTACCTTTTTACAAACAATACATTTAAATGTTGTTTACATTAAATTGTACTCTTTTAAGTAAAAATTATAATATAAATGGATTGCATTGATCGGTTATTCAATAGGTAAGGGCGACACATTGAGCCTTTTGTAGCGGTTAAACTGTCCCAACTCTGTTTTAAAGCTACAAAAAGAGGACTTTGTCGTGCATGGAGAGTGGCACTTCTTCTGGATTATAATAGGGCAAGCCATAAATGAGAGGGCCTTTTCTATCCACCACCTCGGGACGCGCTGAGTATTTCTGTGAATTTAAACTTACTATCTGCAATATTTGTAATTTGGAAAATATAAAACTATACTATTTCAGAGCATCAGCAGTCATTTGTCCCTCAATTTTACGTTGAACATTTCTCTTACCATGCAGTGTAAATCATTGGTTCACCATTTGACCAGTAATAGTCTGAACTATTGTAACCTTTATTTCTCTTCTTCAGGCCTGAAATAAATTATAGAAAATTAAATCAATACATTTTAGAAAGTAGTATATAAATCTCTGGACTATTTTTTAAAGTAATCCATTCAAAAAATAGTTTGCTTAGAAATGCAACGAACTTGATAAAATTACAAAACATTTAATTTTCTATCTTGTGAAACACAGATACAAAAGACATTCCAGTACAAAGGTTAATGTCAACATACCTATGTAAATCTGATCGTTATCTGGTGGCACGGTTTTATTAATCAGCAACTGATTGACAAATAACATTTCATCTTTATAATAGAACTACACATACACAAATATGTACTGCATATAATAGGTAATGTAACTACTACAAATGTTACTGTATACATGCAAAATAAGTTGAATCTGAAACAGCATAACCCACAAATAGTTGGCAAACCTCTACAAAGCTGACTAATAGAACCATTTCTAACATTTTGGCCAAACCTACAGAAAAATGTATGAAATTATAGTGATTCAATGTATTTTCACATGAAGCAGTACATGGTTCGTCCCCCAGCAATTACCATACAAGCGATTATCATTATTTGCATTATTTCTGTTCTCTTATTTAAAATGATTGTCTATTTCGTGATTTTTTTCACTCCTTATTTACTATTGTTCTTATTTTCCGGTCTCTTGAGAAAATTTTCACTTTAAATAACATACCTGTTCAAAGTTTAGAAAATACAATAAAACAGATACAAAATAAATAATAACTTATTTCCTGAAACGATTGCACTAAGGAACTTACTTGATTCATTTATGAAATCCATATAAGTATCTTCAATTGTATATATTCCTAAGAAACCTCTCCCCTGAAGATCGTTTGCACGAAATTCTAAATCCATCATATGCCAGCTTGAAACTAACTTTAGGAGCGGTTTCGTTTTATTAAAAAATTTTCCGATCGATGATGATCTTTTACCCTTGAGATTAACGTCAAACACTTCGACAAATGATACATTATCAACATCAAGATCCTCAAATTGAAGTTGAATGTACTGACCGTATTTTCCTTGTATTTTCCATACATTCACACGTGACAACGTAAACAATGCTGGATATAAGACAGACGCTAAATAAGCGGTTTTTATCGTGCAGGTAACATGATTGGTTCCATCAATACCACATCCTGGTCTGTCTGATATGCAATAAATCAAATTAACTAAAATCAGCTTTTCTTATGTATTACAAAATTCATTCCAAAAGTACAAGTGTATGTAAAACTGCTTGACCTTTGTTTGTAAAAAAACATTTGATGCTTATTTAGTTCTGAAAACAGAATGCAATTAACTTTAAATCACAAACACAATTGATGTCTACTCAAAACTGTAGCCTACATGATAAAATTATATCAAATTAATAATGTCAGATCGCAACTTCTGAATAATGAGAATACAACTGTATATAACTAGTAACAACTGTGTTAGGATGCCTACACAAATGGCTCCTTAACGAAGCCCCGTTGCCACTATAATCTTCATCATATTGAAAACCCATCAAAGACAAAATTTTACCAAGATAAAGCAATGTCCTATATAATGACCCCGTTTCCATCGAAACGACAGCCATTTTGAAAATTCCAAAATTGAAATGCAAAACTTCATGTCACCCTTAACATGTTCCCAAAGTTTCATATTGATTGGACATCGCATCTCAGAGAAACTGTACGGAAAAGATTGAAATTTTCTTCTATACATTTTATGCACATCTGTATATACTAGTGTTGTAAATGATTTACAATGTAGGTCAACCTTTTTATTTGTATTCTGTTTTACTGGTTTATGTCTCATGAACCAAGATTTCACATTTCTTTTCAATATCAGCTGAACATTTTGATTTCGGACTTTTAGATTGTCTTTTTGACAGTTTTCGGTATTTTGTTATTACCTTCATTGAAGATATCCACTCAGTATTATATTAACCTAAGCTAATTATGAAAATGTCTTTACAAAATGTTATCTTACCAATAGCCTTTGCCTGGAACTCATAGACATGCTCGTCAAGTGATGTGAGATACTGGAAACAAGACACAAGCTTTATGCGTATATATGAACCAAAGGACATCAAGGTAGAATGTCTGTATCTTTTTTGATTATCTCTTGTTAATGTAACCATGTTTCCTGTACCGACATCAATGGTAATTGTATCCTGACAGTCGCTCGGATGTATCTCTGGATGGTAAGCCTAAAACGAAAATCTCATAAATAACTTTAATGGTATTTCTAAATCAAATAGTGACTCAAATATTGTAATCGTTGTATACGTAATAAAACATTGAAATAATGCACAGAAAATGACCAGACATGTAATTTGTGAATAAGTTACATAATCGATTTTTGACGTTTTATAACTACATATATAAGTACCAAAAAAACGACCATTGATAATTTGCCCTAGTAGTGTCAAAAGAACGCTCTGCAATGATGCTCATAATAGAGAACTCTCATACCTACTTCTTTTGTATATCAAATTTTATTATGTCAGCTTAATACACCAGCTACTACAATCGACCAATTCTATTTATGTCGATGGTTTAAGTGCCGATAATATAACAAGTGTTCAACTGCTATTCTTCTCTAGAAATAATTTTACTAACTCCAGTACTTAGACTAATGCAATTATTCATTATCAAAAATACGGTTCCTTCTTGTTTGTTGCAGTTTATATGTTAATACGGTTTAAAATATAATTTAAATTGTATGAGCAGCAGATTAGACCACATATAGTTTCAGGAGTTATATATATGTTATAAATCATGCACAAAATAAGGAAATTGTGGAGACTCCTGTTGACATTTTTATAGTTACTTTTAATAAGAAAAAATATCTAAAATATTGACAGGAATCAGTGCATAACATAAAAGTTAACAAATTTATTTTCTTACATTCCTAAAATAGATGAAAGCAGCAGTCTGATGCACATTTTTACAAATGTATTTCCGACACGTAAAACACAGGACTTTTTGTTTCCGCTTTTTCATTTACTTTGTTTATTACATTTCTCATTGTTACGAAAAACAGATTTTGAAAAATAGCTTTATATTACTCCAGACTAGTGGATAAAGAGGTTACATTTACGCAAATTTCCAATACAACTTTTATAACCATTAAAATATTTAAAAGGATGATCAATTAAAATCTGCAAAAAACTGTATTCGTCCATTCAACATTGAGCCCTGTTTGGTAAAAATATTTATATTTGTACAATTTGTACAACTCTAAGAGCTCATTAGAAAAATTTAAATAACAGACAACAAGTCTGTTAAAAAACGAGTTGTAATTGTTTTCTTGTAAATTTTTCAAAATGCTAAACAAATGACACATTTGTTATTTCTATTTATTGAAATCTAATTGAATGACTTCATTTTTTAAAAACTGTTTGTGGTGATATATAAAATTGTTTAATAATGTGTTAATTTAGATAGTTCATAAAACTTCTTTCTTCTTATGAAAATAAAATAAGTCTTTGTAGTTGGCAATGGGAGGATCATTAAAATATCATTGCGTTTTCAGACACTTTGTTTATATGTTTGTTGAAATGGCGTTTAACAACACTTTATCTATTTTAATTTTGTTTAATTTTTAAAGACTCTCCTTTATTGAGAAAGGTATGTCACATTGCAATTAATTAAAAAATAACTAAAACTGTTTGGCATTAAAAATTAAACACAGTTGCAGACAATTATTGATGACTGAGAATTTTTATGCAGTCGTCAATTGCATATATCACTTTGTAATTCTATACAATATACAAAGAAAACATTGTAAAAGTTCATTTTAGTATCTGAAGCTATATTTTTACCTGCAGTAGCTGATGTTTGGTCGCAATTGGCGCTAATGACACGAATGTTATCGTCAGTTGTATGTATTTACCGGGATAAGAACAAATAATAGTTTCTGCTGTAATTCCCTTTGGATAATTTGACGGAAACAAAGGAGAATGCAAATGGAGAATCTTCCCCGGAATCACATAATATGTGCGGTTCAATTGTAAGACGTCACTGATGTGTTTTAATTCTGCAAAAATTAAAAGAAATGATTAAAACATATTTAATTCACAATGACATGACATTATTTAATCATCGCTGTTGATGAATCTTTATTAGACGAAATGTGCATGTGTCGCGCAAATTTTATAATTTTGGTGTCGTTATAATAGCATTAATCAAATGAAAACCTTTTTGTATAACTTTTCAAAGCAATGCAATACGCGCGTAACTAAGAACAACCTACATGTGAATTTTTAATACAAGTATAGAATACTGTATTATTGTTGGTATGCAGTTATCGAATCTTACTTTATTTCATTAAATTAAAACAATTGATTTTCAAACAGAAATGTTTTAAATCATGCGAACACAAGGAAATATATATTTCTGTTTCTCACCATTAAAACATAGTCGTTCCGATACAATTGATCCATTGTAGTCGACTCTTATCCAGAAATTCTTGAAATGTCTGTTGGTGCTACTGATGTTGTATAAATTACACTGTTTTGTTTTATTGTTATAAACATTACCAATGCATCCACTGTCAACTGTAAACTGTTGACACACTTCAAAAGTCATACTTTCGTATTTACGTACATGTAACGAACTATGAGTCACATTCATATGATAAATTGAGGCAAATCCAAAATCTATCATTGACGCATTCAACGGAATATATTCTGTATCATAATGCAACTTCTCCTTGCACATAATATTACGGCTGCCTGAAATAATATGTTCAACAATTTAAGGTTTGTTTTGGTCTTTTCAAACTTTTACGCCAAAACTGTAAATCCATATAGAATCCATACTGAACTATATGGTTTTTTGTTTAAAATTTTATAAGATAAAAATAATACATTAATCCTGTCTCGCATGCGTGATGGGATATATAATCAAAAGCTAAACTGCGGAAAGCAGTCTTACATCAAGGATAACAGATAAATAACGCCGTGTCTTGATTGGCTGCTAAATCGGGAGATAGCTGCCAATCGGCCAACCATTAGGAATAGCTAAGTTAGGGATTAAACCCCGCATGATTACGGGGCGGTAGCAATCATAATAGGCCGATCGCCGTTCGCTGCGACTCGAGAAAAGCCGAGCGATCACGAATCGATTACGATAAAAAATGGAAAAGATATGCAAGATAATGGGAATCAAACTGTTTTAAAAGGAAAGTTGCGTTGATTTGTGTTATTTATCATAAAATGTGCATCATAAAACGTAAAGGAAAAACACGGAAATTGGAGGAAATTTCCGAAGAGTGACATTTTTGAGAAACAGGTCTATATCAACTATATTGGTGAATAGAATGCATCTAGGAACTAACCCCATGCATTCTTGGATACTACCTCTGATCTGTATTTAATGGACAAATGACTCCGGTTAGGAAAGTTTTTTTAAATTATTTTCTTGTTTACTAACAAGGTCTACATCAGCTATCTTACCACGTATGATGGATCTAGAGATGCTTAGCACAGTGCATGCTTCAATTGCTGCCTCTGACGACCTATATTTTGCAGTTGCCTGATTTTGCTATCTAAACATTGTGTACTTTAAATGAAGTGATGTAAACAATTACAATACTTATTACCATTTATCATTAAAGAGCAGTACGTATTACTTAGAAAAATAAGACGGCTAGCTTTTAGGAAAGCTAATACTTGTCTAAATGAACCATTGTTCTATTTATAACAGTAATGATTTAAACAAAAAGGAGATATATATATCGTATGAACAATACATTATAGTATTCATATTTGATAGTTTGACATAAAGGGCGAAATGTGACAAATTGGTATTTATAATGACTAAAACCGTCTATGTTGTTATGCTGAAATACGAGTAAAATTGTAAATCATTCATTTACCATAAACTGGACATCCTATTACTTCTAACTTAATACAGGCTATTTCTGCATTTGGCTCAATTATTTGTATTTTGATGTACCGCGCAACAATATCTGATAAAAACCAAAACTTTTGTAAAGCAAATGCATCTTGTGACGTATCTATTGTGAATTCCTGCAATTATATTTGAGTCTGTGCCGGAGGAATTTAAAATTTGTGAGTTAAATATAATATCAAAACTACTTTGTGTTTGACTAATTTTGATTTGTATACCCCACTTTAACTAACCTTTGGATGATTTGGTAAATCAGCATATACAATTCTACTTTTGTCGATTCCATATCCAAGCATAAAGGAATTAAACCATCCGTTGAGAGCTACACCCTGAACTGTTGTTACCATAATGAGATCAATCTGCATTAGTAGAAAAGAAATTGATATTTTACAGTGATTCGCCAAATATTAACTGAAATGTGCATATGATGTGGAGCCTCAGTTCATTCTCTACCAAATCACAAACCCTTCTTTTTATAATAATAATTCGAAAACATCTATCTTTCAATGCATCTTTATGTGATAACACATCGCGCAACCAAAACATACAACAAAGTAATAAGCAAAAGAACATTTCTAAAAAATGTATACAAGGTATCCCAGGAGGATTTATACTATCTTCACCATTGATACCGTTATCTATTGTAAAACTTCAGGCAAAACAATAGAGCAAAGACAAGAAAGTTACCACAGATTATCCGTAACCATTAGCAAATGACTGCTAAAATGTCTGTAAAAGACTGCATACGTTTTGTTAGACCGCAATTTTTACTGCGAGCGACAGACATTTCATTTCTGTGAAAGACATCTTTTGTCTGTCACATATATTTTTTTCCGTTAACTCGGTTGAAATTTGTCACAATGACGTTTCCATTGTATGAAAAATAGCATGGAAACCGACCGAGCAACAAGAGCAGATAATCACAAATCCGAATATAGACATACATATACAATGCAAAACAAAATCCAAAAAACAATAAGTGAGTAACATGATTCAAATAAAATCCATGGGTACATTAATGTACACTCAGGTGCTCCAGACGAGTAAGCAGTGCCTTGCTCTAATTAGACATCCGTAGAGTTACTAACTGTGGTGTAATGGAAAAGTAAACATTTAGGAATAGAGAATATGAAATACTGCCTATGACTCAGAGAAAACGTCCGATTGTATACAACAGAGTGATTGGCCATAAAGATCAATTAAGTCATGGTGACGAACTTCTGAAGGGATAACATCAATCTAAGTACACAACAAAGCCTTGTGTGTGTAGTTTATTAGTCAAAAGCAGTAAGCCGTCTAGAAAATCAGAATACCGATCGCAGGATTAAACAACATTGTGCAATGTACACACCATACTCTAGAGCTGGTGGTATGTTGCTACTGGTAATTATTATTTTTAATTTTGTTTATTTTGTTTCGTCTCCCACCAGACTCGAGTACCAATGAACATTTATGGGACAAGCTACACAAAGCCTCTATGGTACTTCCAATAATACGCACTGCTGCATTGCCGGAAAACTGGAGGAATTAATCGCCTTCAGCATACTTACCAGAAGCATGCATTTGCGTTGTCGCGCTGTAATTCAGCTCGAGGTGGTCATACTGCCTACTAAGCAGGTTAGAGGACTCAAATATGGATTAAATGTGTATTTTGCACTCTCATTATGTGTGCGTTCTCAGTCGATTTGAAGGGGTATCTGACAATGAGGCTGACTCGTCTAAATGTTTCGAGTTTTTATCAACACAGCAAAAATTGCTTCATTAATTGTGTATACTTATTGAAACATATTTATTGATATTTGTTATGAATTGAACAATAAATAAAATATTATCGTTAAATTATTTGTTTAGTATACGTGTTTATAATCCAAGCGGTTGCGGCAGTCAAATTACTGCTGAGAAATGAAAAAAAATATTTTAAAAGCATATTGAAATCGCTTTTCCTGATTGCATAATTTTGTAGATTTTATGGTGTATATCAAAATACAAAGCCGAGTTGAAACTGTTTGGTGTATGTCTTGTTCAAGCTTGATACCACGCTCAGTGAGATAAATTCGATCTAAAATGTCACGACGTAAACATGATTTTGTTACCTTTAATTTGTCATAGTAATTGTACACTGTTAACAAACACTCTTATCGCAGGGTGGGGCTATAAGATTAAAGTTTGAAAAATGAGCATACGTTTGCATTAAATATTACTGAATCGGTATTAATCAGTTCAGATGTTACAAACAGTAGAACAGATAGATTAATAAGCTGGAGGCTTTTATAAATCAGGGAGGAATAACGGAAAGCCGGTCACTTACGTAATGAATTGTTTATAAGAAAAATTATTCGTGCAAGGAACATGTTGTTCTTCTAAAACAAGATATATGATCAACTAAGGGATTAATTGTTAAACTGTGACAAAATTAGTAATCTTTATGTATTATTCATTATGAATTTTAGACAACTACATGTATGCTATGCAAATTTATATCTAACCATAATCCATCGGCCTCTGTCTATGGGAGATGTACACCACCCTTTTTTCCCCTGTAACGCTCTGGAATACTTTATGTCTTCATAATTTGAAGCAGTTTCTATTTGAAATTCCTTTATGTATCCAGATATCATCCCAAGTTGTCTGCAAAATCCCGTTGCTGCAGCATTTATTAATTGTAAAACAAAAAATATGTGCCAAATTAAAAGTATGGCAAAAAGACAATAATGTATTTTCCTTGTTATTAGTATCCGCTTACCGTAACAATTACCTTCTATTTTATTTTAAACATATACGTGTATTTGAATCTTAGAATAACTCACATGCTTAATTAATACGGGTTATGAATTTTAATAATCAAAGTTTCTTGAACTTAATTTTTTAAGTAATACTTTTCAAACTACATGCACACGTATTATAAACATTCTTTTAGCTATTTCATATGTATTTTATCTTGTTAAATTTTCGTATCATCAAATACGAGGGCAACTTTCACTACTGCCTAACAATGATCGAGTCGTTTTACGTTTGTCACAGATTGTTATTAACTGCAACAGACTGAGAAAACATCTGTGAATGACCGCGGCAATAAATTTTGTTGTGACACTGGTTTTGTTTCTATCATCGACATATTTTTCTGTAGCAGACATTTCCTTGGTTATTTCAGTCTAATATTCGTCTGTTACAATGGTGTTTCCGTTGCATCAGTTAAACAATGCCTATTGCAGACATTTTTTGTTTGTATTAGTTTAATTCGTCTGTTACAACGGTTTTAAAGGTACTAATCTTGTCTGTCGTGTCGCGTACTTTTTAATGTTCTATTTTCCTTGCTGATAGCTTAGTTCAAACGAACTACAAAATGTAGTTTCGAAAAACTGGTAATTATTATGAATAAAAATCGATCGATGTTTCTGTTTTGTTTGCATAATTTTTTTAATTCAAGAATAGATACACGAAATACATGTAAATAACAAAGGAAGCTCGAATAGCTTGATTCCTAATTGGATGACACATCGATTGTTAATTTCATTAAAAGATTCCTTAACACCAACAGGAATAAATTGCATGTAAAACTTTGATGCGGTGGCATTATCAGCTTAATGCCATTCATTATAGCTATCTTGAATTTTGCCAAATTAAGCGTGTTTTTTAAGGTAATAAGAATTATCTTTTTGTTTTTCTACATGACTACTGAAACATTCAGTTATAAACATATTAAATCCCGTAAGTGTAAAAGTGCACCTGTGTATTATTCATAATATAAGTAAAATTTCTCTCTTTGTATACTTACAGGTATACAGAATGCAAATGAAAAAACTTTTGCTCTTGCTGTCTTTGCAATTTGTTTTTAAACAAAAATAAAAACAAAACATAATAATCACATCTAATTAATTAAGAAAACAAAATAAACGTGTCTGTAAAACTGTGTAGGTTCAAAAACATAAGTAACCCTATCTGACTGGTAGATTTGGTTCATATTGAAGATAGAAATTTATGCAAATGAATTGTAATCCACAGTCGTAAAGTTTTGGAAGACCAATATAACTGCATGCAATTTATATTGGTCCTATGTGACCGACAGCTCTAAATAGCTGTCTACAGCTGATCTCGGGGGTTCAACAAAATTCATGTGGTTCAACATAAGGGGTTGCAAATTTGAATATGATTTTGGGCAAGGTGTGCTCGACGCCAACTTCAGTTAACAATAATTGCAAATTTTCCGAAAAGATCTGTAGTTCTCAATGGGTACTCGGGCTTCCTTCCGCATTTAAAGTGTCATATGTATACAGGAACACTTACCGACAAATATTTATATTTAATAGGCTTTTCATATACAGGGGAAAAGCTTCTGACCTTTTTCTTAAAACAATAATGTGCAAACGATATTAGTCACAACTCCCCTCCATCATATTTCTTAATTTAATTTATACGTTAGCTTTTCCGAGACAGTGATAGGGGTTAAATATTTGTTACATTCTACAATTCGATGAAAAATTCTTTTTTGTTAAAGTGAATTTTTCATGCATAAGAGACATCTAAGTGTCTGCATAAGATTACTTGCTTTGATTGTTAAATGCATAAAACAGTCATTAAGGAAGCTGATACAATTAATTATGCGAAGATGGTATATTTTATTCTACGACTTATTGCTACAGCAGGTTTATTTTCCTGGAGATCTACGCATTTTCTTTCTTAATTATTCAGTGAAATTAAATTCACCGTTACACTTAACGTTTTTCTATTCTTGGTTTTAATGCACATTATTTGCATTGTACATACTGTACATGTAAAGGAATTTGAAGTTGTGTCTGGTAATAATAAAACTGAATAAATATTTACATTTCATAGGTGCATAGTAGCGTTTGCATAAATTCAAAATAGTTATGAAAATAAGGTAACAAATAATTATAAAGAATATTGTTTTACTTTATTCGACCAGACGTCAGGTGTGGAGTTTAACCTGTAAATTAGCTACACTCGTCCCAGTAAAAACAGTTTAAAGTATTGCATTTTCATTGAATCATACTCTGTGTTGACAATAACCACGTGCCTTATGTACATTGTCATTTGTGTATTGTTTATATACTTGGATAAAACTATCTCTACATTAAGCATTGTTCGTTGTATAAAGTTAAATAAAATACACATAGAAATAAATAGCTTCATTTCGCCGTTTAATCATTTTGGATTGTTTGCTAATCTTTTGACATATATAGGTTTTGATAATGTGCACGTGACTTTAATTGTTTATTTTAACATAACACACAATTCGTATCTAGTACATTTTTTGTATTACATTTTTTGTATTTACAATTTTTCTCATTCAACCAAAATAATTCGTTTATTCTTTTATATTCTGTAAGTAAATGTCTTCAACAGAGATTCTGGCGCTGAGACAGTCGTATTATGTCTTATACAAAGGGGAAAGAGTGCCCATTATTTGACTGATGCAGCGGTAAGGACGTCGTAACTGACGAATTGTTCGTTTTCCAACCGAATGTCTTGATTTTTCTTCAGGAGCTTCAGCTTGATCCTCAATAAATAGCATATCCTAGAACAAATTTATTTTACGTCTTGTGCCATTTGGATAGGCTGTTTATAAGAAACATGCATTTATATTTTATTTATTGTTACCCAGTAATGTTTCGTTCATTTTCGTTATGAACATTTATTTGATTGATTGATGTTTAACGTCCAGCGAGCAATTATTGCATCTGTATTAAGAACGTGACATAAACATTTATGTGAAATGATTATCTCGTAATTTAGAGATAATTATTCGCGACTTTATGGTGCTTTTTAAAGTATTAGTTCTGTAAAATGCCTATTATTTGTTTACAAAAAGAGTTTTAATTAATTAGTAAAAATGAGTGTTAGTTGAGTGATCATATCCAGAGGACATGCATTGATCGTTTTATCATTATCATATAATTCAGTAAGATGAATTTTATATGAATCAAATTAGAATACTTAACAATCAATAATGTTTTAAAAAGGAGCTAAAATATGTGCTAATAAACTTTTCAAATAAATAAAGCAATATCCTCTGTTATATCTACGGCTTTCTGTTATTCAAAGAACGGAGTAAATTGAGCGAAAAACGCAGTATACAGTTTGCATATTAGACCTCTGGTTTGACTTTGACAAGAAGAACAGTTATGGTGTTTTGGCACGAATAGCTTCTGTTACAAATAAAAAAAAACAGGATGATAAAGTTTAAGAAATCTCATCTAATTTACAATTTAGATGTCCTCTTTTTTAATTTCTTTCTCCATATCAAGATATGAAACAGGCATGAAATACTAAAATATACATATCTTTTTAGTGAGGGACAGTTATCTCGTTATTGAGGGAAAACTATCTCACAACTGTTTTTATTAGTAATCCTAATATGCTTTTATAGTTTAACATATGGACAGCTTAAACAGATAGAAAAAAAAATAAAGATACAACCGTATAACTAGTACTGAGAGCGATTAAAATATGAAATAAAATATACGGCTTAAAGTTATATATTTCTCCAAATCAAACTTTGAGGTCACATATTTCATTGGGCTATAGAGACTGTTTATAAATAGAAATATTACATATGAAGACTAACCTTGCCAATATATGCGTATCCCTATCTTTTCCTTATCTAAATCTCGGTCAAAGCCAATTTTTTCCAATACTAATGTGAGGTATTGTCCGATTACGGGTCTCCTACATGTGTACAGTTGTTCAAACATAGGAAATTGTTCCGGCCCACGGAAACATGCAACAGCTCCTTGATGTACAAAGTCCCACTGACCCCTACTCACATACAATCCAATATAATCATAATTGTTCACTTTAATAATAAGTATGCATATCCAACATGAGAACTATGCTTCATTTGCTTTAAAGCCTGTGGTGTTACAATTTTGTTTATGGTGTTACCACATCAAGTTATTTTAAGTTAATAAGTTCGGGCTTAATTACATTGTATTTGGTGTTAATTAAAAAGATTATCAAAAATAAAATAAACACTCTAAAATTATCATGAAATATTTGATTTTGGTTTAAATATATAAAAATGATTTAAATTGATAAGTCAGTGAATAAAGTTGCAATTTCTAAGATAAAAATTAATTTTCCATGATTAAAGTTAATAATTAAGAAAAAAATAAAGTTGAAATTGCGAATATTAAAATTGGAATTTCGAAGATTAAAGTTGGAATTTCCATGATAAAAGTTGATAATGCCAAGAATAAAGTTGGAATATCCAACATTAAAAGTTCATAATTCCAAGAATAAAGTTGAATTTCTATTCTGAAGGATAAAGTTGACAAATTAAAAAAATATATATGGCCCGAATACGCTTCCTTATTCTTTAAACTGATTGAAAAGAACGTTATAAAAATGTGAGAGAATTTAATTAATATTGCATGAAATCGTAGTAACATTTTATGAAAAAAACACAAAATTGCATGATGATAAAAAACAGTATTCTGGTAATGTGATAACACCATGCACAATGGTGAAACCACAGACAGAAAAATAACACCATGGATACATGTATCTAAGGGAGAAATCAAGTTTTTTTGCATGACAAAAAACTGAAAATCACGTTCCTTAGTTAGAAGTCGTTTTCAGCAGCTGATAAAGCCAGGCATTTAACATGAGAACTATGTGACATTCAAAAGGTCTGTGGTGTTACAATTATGCCTATGTTGTTACCACATGTAGTTATTTTGAATTAATAAATTGGTACCTTAATTACATTGTATTTGGTGTAAATTTAATATAGAATTTAACACAGTATTTAGGAAATTATATGTGTGCACTTCTGCGACTAACTAACAAAATAAGAATACAGTTGGAATTTCCTTAATTAAAGTTGGAACTAAGATAAAATTGTATAATTAATAATTTCAAGAGTAAAGTTGAAAATTCTAATAATTAATTTGGTATTTCATGATTAAAGTTGATAATTCCAAGAATAAAGATGACAATTCCAAGATTAAAGTGGAAAATTCCAAGAATAAAGTTGGTATTTTCATGATAAAAGAAGATAACTCCAAAAATGAATTTGGGATTTCCAAGATTAAAGTAGGTTTTTCCAAGATTAGGTTGGAATGTCCGAGAATAAAGTCGAAAGTTTCAAGATTGAAGTCGACATATTAAAAAATAAAAAAAATTGTGGCCCTAATACTCGTCCGTAAACAAATTATGTTGTTTTATTTTCTCATTGACTCCTTTTATATGATCGAACGTGTGCATCATTTCTGCAGATAACAAATATAATATTAATATATCACCATGGTGTTCTACCTCCAAGCTAATACCAGCTATAGGATCAAGCTTTTCTCAATCAGTTCTCAATCTCCAAGCAGTAAAAAGCAAAGGCTGCTTATTTTGCAAATTGTCAGCTGCTATTCTTATTCTTTTTTATATTAAATTTTTTTAGCTGAATATGCTAAAAAAATATTATGCAAGAATTAAACGTGAGTGTGAAATTGTTTAGGTCTCTGCTTACAGCTCCATAACGTCTTCATAAAATTTAAATTCAAATGTGAATAATTTGAATACGTTTTCCCTTTATAAACTAGTAATAAGGATATGCGAAGTTAAGGACAGACACAACCACAGTTAAACAAAAGAGTCAACAAGAACAGACACAAAGCCCCAAACCCAAAAACTAACTTATACGTGATATTGAAATAAGTTTCTTATACTTTGTTAAGAAAATATCTTAAATTTTGTATTAATTTCGAAGTGTCCACATTCTTCACGTTTGAACGCACTAATTGTGTTTTGGAAATTTGCAATAATGTCTGTTGCTTAAATATGTCAAATTAAAATTGTAAATTTAACCTATTTTGATAATAACAAGCGCACAAAATTACTAGCTTTGAAAAGTGTTTAAAGATTTAGACCTACCAATAGTTGACCATATAATAAGGATATGATAAAAAGCACTCCAAAATGAAGAACGAATACATACCATGTAACATATGGTTTAGAAATTACACACAATCCCAAAAACTGAAAAAACATTCAACATACTGAACTAAATAAATATTTTGAACTAAAATAAAATCAAGTTTTACCGGTCTTTCCAGAATAGTTAACTTTTCCTTTGAGTAAAGCGTAAATTACATTCAAGGGCATAAACGATAAAGCTGCCACATTTATGAAAGGGGCGTAAAAGCGATTTAAACTAAACACACAAATTAATAAACGTATTTATATGAAAAGCAATGAAATGCACGAGAAACACGTACGTTATCTAGCATTATTACACTCAGAGCAAGCTTTATTTTGTACATATGTCTCTCTTTTAAGGAGTGATAAACTGCCAGACATATTAATGGCGTATAACTCTAAGGATAATATTTGAAATCATTGTTAAAATTGAATACTTATATATGCAGATATATGAATAAAATGTCGCATCAGTATAAGAATTCGTAAACAAAACAAAATAAAAAAATTCGTATGGATAAAAATATCATACCTTTCCAACATTTATAGAAACATATTATAGCTCACATATAAACCATGCATTCTGATTGGATTTGCTATCTGTTACATCATACTATGTATAAGTCTACAGCCGCAGAGATAAAGCATATTTTTCCCCTATTGGGCCCCTTGGAAAACTGATCATCATGGTCGCTTTCGTTCCTCTTCGATTGTAAAATTTGTGCAACAATGTTTCATTCGAACATGTTTTAAGCGAAGTAAATACAATAATATGTAAAATATATGATTTGTTATAGATTTGTTTAAATAACAAGTAAATTTAGAAACTGACTTAGACCAGAACAACATATGATATCTACAGATATATTTTAATACATTTATATTAATATATACGCAAAATGCAATTAAAATTGGTAATCTATACATACCATGACGTTCATTTTTCATTACATGTACTTGTTTTATTTGAACAAAGTGTTGGAGATCAGTTTGCAACCAGGGTCTATATCCATCCGCATTACTGATCCTGTCATGAAAGGTGTTCCAAGAATGCACAGTTGTATCTTAAATATAAAACGTTAATCTTATTGATCTTGGTGAAACAAAAATACTCGTCAACTAACATCTACATAATAGACATATATTATAAGGTTATTGCATGAATATTGGGAAATATTTCCCAAGCAAGTTTTATATTGCACGAGCTTGCGAGTGCAATATAGCATCTTGCGAGGAACAATATTTCCCAATATTCATGCAATAACCGTTTTATTATAAAGTAGTAATTTGTCGGAAGAATTTAAGTGATCATTCATTGTATTTTCTGTTTTGTACATTTTGATATATTGATGCACATAAAATAAAAAAAATGAGTGTTTTTTTCAATCTTGTGGGTTTTTTTTATTTGTTGCTCCTAATCGTTGAGAATATTTAAATTCCTGCTTTGAAACGTACACGCTTTTGCTTGTACGCGATATTTGAATCCCGTTTCGTACAGTTTACCGTCGATTTTTTCTTTTGTTGATCTATGAATTCTTTAACGTTACTTTTATCGGCAATCGAATTAACTTCCATTTCTATAGCTGAAATATTGCTTGCTGGACGTTTAACAACAACCAATCAATCAATCAATCCATTTCTTTATGTTTCAAGCGTTTCTGCTAATTCTTCCCTCAGGAGCAGAAAATGTACGTCATTTTCGGCCATGTTTGTTTACCAAACGACAATACAAATATAAAAGCCGATGTTCGGAACACATCTGTACTTTTCTCGGAAATTATTAAAAACTTAGTTGTATTTATTAAAATCAAAAGATGGTTTATGAATAATATTTGGTACGTAAAAATCAACAAAATATTCATACGTTAGGTCGACGATCCCTGCCACCAAAATACACAAGAAACATGGAATTGAGAATACCTTGATAGAAAAATTTATTTCTTAAAGAATTATAAGGATTGAACACAAACAAATAAACTTTGTATTATAATATTGTTCGTGATTCGTTACTTGACACACTGGAAGATAAAATATGAATAATATTTTACTAGGAATGCTGGCAATGTTATTTAAAGATAGTTATGTTTCTTCATGGAAAGAACGTCAAGAAGATTTTAATAATTTATATAATATTCCGAGACAATACCCCTACATTGTCTGTAAAAACTTGTTTTAAACTAACTACACAGACTTTCGTCATTGATCCTTCTTAAAGATATAAAATTATGACTTTATTTCCTCGTACTATTAGCTATGGGAGACTGATTCCTGTTCTTTTTTTCACCCGATTTGTAAATAATTTTGTAATATTTAACTTATAAAAAACCTGCCGCAGCATATTTAATTTTTAATATAAAATAACACAGACTGCAATGAAAGAAAGGCTACTAACTGTGATTGCGCGCTTGCCTCAGTAACTATTAAATAGTTTGCCGCAGCATATTTTTCTTCTGATAGTTTAAATTTGATTGGATTGAAAGGCTATTAACATTTAACTGTGGCTGAGGACTTGCCTCTGCATTTTTGTAATAACTTAATAGAGAACAAATCATACCTTTATCCTTTAAATTATACTTGTTTGAAAAGATCACTGTCTTCTTTAGTCTGATTGGTCGTACGGGTAAACCTAAAGAAACGATAAAAAAATATATGTTTTTATAGTCAGTTTCGCACAAATATTTTCAGTTATTAGTTTCCAAATTGTGGTCGCATATAAAACTTTTCTCTGGCATTATTTCACTTTTTTCTGAAAATTTTAACGCGTAAATCGGTCAGTTTGTTTGAGTATAAATTAAAATAAATAAATAAAACAGTGAACAGGCAAATGCAAAAAAAACCAATTTAATAAAGAAAGTTCCTAAAAACATTCTCTCTTCTAAAAAGATAAAATCGTTAACCAAAATTTACCAAATAATTGTCGTCGTCGTATTCGTGCACTTTTGACCACGCCTGCAGTACCTGTTAAAATTAAGGAAACGATATAATAATATCTGTTCTATAGTCAGTTTTGCACACATATTTTCAGTTTTTTTTAAATTGTGGTCTAACATTAAAAGAAACTATTATCTGTGGCGAAATTTTTTCTAAATTTAAACAACCACAAATTAAATCAGTCAGTTGGTTTAAATAGAAAAGTGAACAGGCAAATGACAAACAATCACTACAGCTCGTTCTGAAAACTATTCTCTTAAATTCACATTGAAATATATTTACTTCAACTATATACAGTGAAAATCATAAGACACAATTTACCACAAAAGAAACGGTGTACATTTTGCAGTCTGGTTTAATACTAGTCAGTGAGTGTTTTATGACGACCATTTACAACTTTTATCTGATACTACCTGCATAATGTTTAGGTTGATAAACACAAAAACGGATCCCTACATGTGTGTCTGTGATTGTCATGTTTGGTAAGGTCCCGCTGAAATCAAACTGCGCACCTTCTTGAGTAAAGTAAATCACATCTTCAGTAACAGTCATGTCTACTACATGTTCGCAAGTCTTTGCCGCGGGTCCCTGTACATAAATGTATCACATGTAATGACATAACACACATAAGAATAAACACTCATTCGTGATTGAATTTATTCTGATTTTTTTAAGTTTGTATTGGATCACTAACAAAAAGTTCAACAATATTTTTTTTTAACTCTTTTAGTAAATGCATGGCGTTGCGGATGCGTTAAGTTTGTTTCGTTTCTAATTTAAATGATATTTTCTTTCTTGAATTACTGCAGCGACATCTAACGTTATTTTATGATATTACCGATCTTTTTTATTCTTGTTGTGTTTGTGCGTTTTCTTTGATAAAATGGCGATTTCTGATTATAGCTTTTTGGATTGCGTTTCCAATGTTTAGCCATAACGAACTATCTTTATTCACAAATATGAAATTTGCTCTCGGTCAAATCTGATCAATTTCGTACCGAAAAGTTTCTTTTATAAAAAAATGTGAATTTTGATCTATTCGTTTTAAACACAATTAACAAAAATATATAAGGTTACACAGATAATTTATTTTTTTCTAAAATTAACCTCTAATATATTATAATAAAAACTATGCTTAAATTATTGACCTAATGTGGCATTTAATCTTTTTGTCAATCTGATAAGGGCATTGATGGATATATACAGTTACAATTTACGCGGTAATAGAATTATATGTTTGTTTAGGATTCAGTCATTTTCTAGTCACATTCTTGTGGTTGGTAACATAACTTTATTTTGAAACCACATCGTACTTCAAATAGCCACTTTTTAAATTTTGGCCGTTTTATGCATTAAGAAAAATAACAAGCGTTTAGATATGTTTGTCGTTCACATTTTGAAAATATAGTGTTTTGTTTAAGCCTTGTAAAATATCAAATTGTGTATCGCTTTCTTCAATTAAATGATATCATATATTAATGAGAAGCACAAATTCCTAATAACTGCAATTTATAAATATAAACTGTTAAAACAAGTGTACTTAATACATCATATATAAATGCAATCACAACTTTACTTTTTATGTGGTTTTTCCTCATTTAACTGTTTATTAATCTTAAAGAAGTTTCAGTGGTTGAAAACTTACTTTCAGTAATACAAAAGGATAGGTATGTGGCAACATGTCTGATAAAGTACTATTGCCATCATTTCTACAACAAAATGATACAACAACTCCGCCATCGTTTGTTGTAATATTGGTTCTGAATCCTCGAACGTCCGCGTGGTAACCTTTAATTGTAATGCTTCCTTCATAATATCCTTTAAAATACATTGAAGAAAAATATTTTGCTTAAAAATAGAAGACACTCAAATAACTTCCAGTTACAAAATTTAAATAACAAAATTTAAAACAGTAATATGATACTTCGGACTTTCTTGATAGTTTTGCGTTTTTTGTTAATTTTAATTGACAACTCGACGTTTTTTTTGTTCAACAACGATGAAATATACCACAAATCATTTAATATAGTATACTTAGATCATATGACGATTGAAGATTTGTGTAGTTTTAACATTTTCCAAATATGAATAAAAATACAAAACTACAAACTAAGACATTAAATAAGTACCACTAATACATTGATGTGTTTCTACTTTATAAATGCAAAAATTTCCATGCAGATTTGACAGACCGTTAAAGTCTCCATCTTCTCGCACGCAAAAATTAAGTTGCACTGTTTTTGTGTCATAAGGTCCAAGAATTTGCAAGGCTTCATTAAAGGTGTAATGTTTATCAAAATATTGCATGTAGAAACTTATGCCACTGGTCTCCCAAAACATGTCCTTGCCCTTGGAATACATAGTCATGTTGATATATTTCATCGGCCATGTAACCTCTGGACAACCGTAAATACTTGCAGGCAGACCATAGTTTCCCAATGGCCACTGTGAACCGCTGTCTGAATAAGATGAATACATCAATGATCGATGAATCAATTGAAAATTACTTCGAATCATACATATATGACATTACTAGATTCTCTAACCCTCATAACTAGTTACAATGTGATACCTTCTATTTTTGTTTAAAGTAAACGGTAATATTGTTAGAAATTACATAAAACAAATTTTTGTGGATTTACATAATGCGTGATCTAAAGCAAATATTGATCATTTTTGAAATTTATTTATATGACAAACATTTAAAATTAACAAAGTAGTTGATCAGAGAAAATAATTTTCTGTATATGACGAAATATGTTATGTATCATAGTTTACTGGATAATAATAAAAATGCGAACATAAGGTTTATCTCATGGCAAATATATTTTATGTTCAGTTTAGCAGATGTTTTACACGAACGCTGCTAGAGCCGATCGGTCTTTATGTTTTATCGTTATATGTATATAACTACAATACTTGCATCCGTAAACGCAGCAATTTGACGGATTGATAACTGATTGCTGACGGATTTTGGAACGTTGACGGATCTCTGACGAATACATCCATCCAAAGTTATGAATCCGTCATTACCTTGGTAACGGTAAGCGATCAGTGCGATCCAGAATCCGTCATGTAATTATATGTATAATTCGGTCAGTTTATTGACGGATACGTATAACTTTTAATTTTAAGATGAAACGAAGTCTGCATCATTTGTATATTTTATAATTATGCATTTATAATAAAATAAGTATTTAAGTATTTAAGGGAACAGTTAATACAAATGCCTCGTTAAAAAATAAAAATATTTAAAAAAAAAAAACAAAAACACAAAACCCCAAATATTTTCTGTTTAATATATAATTAGTCAAATTTCTTTAAGGCAGGACGTCTCTGCGGCTCGAACCAGCTATACTTAAAAAAAACACCGTTCAATTTAAGATACATAAGTAGCGACCGAGGTAAATATTTTATTTTCGTAATTCATTATTGATCATCTATTTTATTCCGCGACTCGTGATTTCGGCTTAAGTTAATCTATTTTCTGTGATCTTTTACATGTATATTTTTTGCAAATACTAAGCCAAACTGTCCTCCCGCTCAGTAACAGATTTATTTCACATTTAGAAAAGCACATGGCCTCTTTTTGACAGACATCATTTTTACATGTAGTTAGAAAAAACAAGCTGTATATACGTGCATGGTTTATTTAGTTTACATCATTTTAAAATTCAATTATCGTCTGGGTCGTATTAACAATTTCTGAACTGTTGAACAATCATTGTCAATGAAAACACATTGATGACTAAACATAAAGTTGGAAATATTGCAATTCAGCAACTATACAGCAATTATTTTCGCAAGTTTTTGTTCGACATGCATTCAATGTAGTTAACAAAATACTTACAATAACGCTGGATTGTTTGATTGTTTACGGTTTTCAGCAACATTTCAGTTATTGCATGGCGTCTAGTTTTTATTGGGGGAGGGGTGGAAGGAATTCGGAGTATAGGTTAAAACTGACAATCCTTGTCAATTAAGTTGCAGTCGGGCATACCCTACCTGCAGTAATTCAAAATAAAAATTTTATAACGAAATGTCATTAATTATTTAGGTCTATAAAGACAGGTGTAAACATTGTCATTACAGTCATATCAATAAAACAAAACCCTTTCAAAACCTGCCCTTAAAAGAGCGTTCATAAATTTGAATAATATCTTTTTCAATGATTGATTGGAGTTTTGATTTAATCCAGTGAGCAGTTATTATCATGCAAGGAGCGTGGCACTCTAACCAAGTCATCATTTATAATCCGCGGCCAGGATTTTCTGAATTTTGACCTGAAAAAAGTCTAACAAGAGGGCATCCCTTTCCGCTACCTGAGGACGCGCTGGGCTGACCTGTGAAACTCTGTTCACTTATTTCCAATACTACCGATTTTTAAGGAAAACATATATATATGACTAAATATCGAACTCTTATAACAGCAAATTAAACCACAAATTAATTAAAATATCAAATTTTATGAACGTTAACTACAGAAAGGTAAAAAATAAAAATAAAAAAAAAATTCGTCCGATATTTTAAAAACTCTGTTTGTGGAATATTTACCAATCTTATTTAAGAATTACTGAAGGAATGAAAAAGAAGCGTTTATGTGGCAGAGCGTTATTTGTCATTAATTACTTAGTGTCTTTATTTTGTAAATTATTATTGTAATAAAATCTTATCTAGTTTTTTGATACCTATTTTGGATTTTTTAAATGATAGTAATCATTATCTAAAGTAATGTCGTTAAGGTCATATTCCAGTGACCTTTGCTTACAACGAAATAATATTCTGCAAATCCCTGCTTAATCATATTGAACAGACCTATCAAATTGTAACTTAGTTTTGACCTAAGTGGTCGAAAAAAGTTGTTTCTTTTTCAAATAAGGGTCACCGCAAAACTTTAAACAGGAAGACTTACAAACAAAAAAAAATTGATCATTTTGATACTATTTTTATCCAGTTAACGTGTTCAATGTACACTGAGCGAAATCTCCGGTATATTTGCCGTTGGTTTGCTTTCGTAGAATCCATTATAATAAACTGAAATGCGCGTAAAATTTTTATAGCAAATTAATAAAAGGGTCATCAAAACTCCTTGCTGTGTCATTTGGTTGTTCCTTAAACTAAATTTATTAATAAGTAATGATCTAAGGTTACTAGAAAATGACCTTGATAGGGCTACGCTAGATCTTCCAAGAAACTAAAAATAACAAATAAGGAGGACGAAGGTTTTAATTGGACTGGTTCGCAGACTGTTACTCTTAAGTCTATACGAAACAAATTGGCCAATTAAGAATTGTGTTCATAACTAGCGCAGTTAATAAACGATTATTGTACGTACCTGCACACGATGATTCTGGATCACATATACACCTGCATGTGTTTGGATCAACATTGGTCTTACATTTAACATTAGGACATGCTGTAATGACATATACTTTTGTCATACTAATATTATACTAATAGTTTTGTCAAATAATACCCGTAGTAATCAATAAACAAAAAAACATGTCACCATTCAGTGTAATTAATAAGAAAAATCAAAGAAAACCGACCGAACAACAATAGCCAAAAGCCAAGGGACAGCTACAAACCCGGATATAGACAAACACAACATAAAACACACACACATAGAGAGAGAGAGAGAGAGAGAGAGAGAGAGAGAGAGAGAGAGAGAGAGAGAGAGAGAGAGAGAGAGAGAGTAACCTGAACCCAATAAAAATCATGGGTGTACTCAGGTGCTCCAGACGAATAAGCAGTGCCTGCTTCTAATTAGACACACGTCGAGTTACTTATTGTCATGTCCAGGGAAAAGTCAAATCCAGGAATTGGAAATACTACCTATGACTCAGCAAAATATCAGATCGTATTTGAGACACTGACTTCCCATAACGATCAGTTAAGTCAAGGTGATGACAATAAAACTTCTGTAGAGATAACATTAACTTAGGTACAACAAACCCTTGTTTGAGTAGTTTAGCAGTGAACACCAGTGATCGGTCTAGACAATTGGAATACCGATCGCAGGATCTAGAATAACGTATATGTTGTGAAATGTACACACCGTACGCTGGAGCTGCTGGAATGTTGCTGTCGATAAACGGAAAGTTGACAATTGGAAAGTTGAAGTCATCACGCTTGTCGTAGAGCCTTTAGTTTAACTGAGTCCATTTCTAGACGTAGGTCTAAGTAAGAGACCTTATTGTATTGGTCTTTAATTTCAAGCTCGTTAGGGTAAATTGAATGTAAGTAGTCACCAGATTCAGCATTGTTGAGGGACAACACATCATCAATATAGCTGAATGTAAAAATTAAAGGTCTGGGTCAGTGTCTTTCCTTTCTCTTCAGAAGGCCTTCTAGAAACTTAGCCTCATAAGAGTACAGAAACTGTTTGATGAAAAGAGTAGCACAATTAGTACCCTTTGGAATACCAACAGTCAAACATAACGAATATATTTTCAATCAGGAAATCTAACATGTGACACATTTGGTCTTCTGCAGTATTAGATTTAGAGTCGTGTGTGACGTGTTTGACATGACGAGGTGTATGGCGAAGTTCTGTCATGACTAATTCCCAGGTATCTATATCGTCTCTTTCCGTGTTTCCGTCTCTTTTTGTTTATAAATCTTTAAAAATATTTTCGTTAGTATTGCTGATGTCATCAAACTAGTCTATACATTTTAAATCCTGATTTTATGAGATAATATATGTAAATAGTTCCAACATTCCAAAAAACTTTTAATAGGCCTTCCAATTTGAAAAACATCCAAAAAGAATTACCTTGAATCTTAACATCTAAACAACATTCCCAATTTGTCTTTACAAATTAACAAGTAATGAATTCATAGCAAAACAATTTAGATGTCTTTGGACATACGAAATATCATTAAATATGACTTGAAAACACTTGAATGACCTTGATCTTTAAAAATATACGCATATATGACTCATACTCAATAGGATTAATATTGGTTGTTTTGTTTGCATGATGTTGAACGCCAATTTCAGCAATTTTGACCTTGTATCTGTTTTCAAAGTCAAGGGTCATAAAAGTCTTTGATGAAGATCCCATGCCTTTACTATCAATATTAAATGAATGAAAAGCGAATAATCAATGGTTACAATGGGAGATAACTCTTATAAGAGGAAGTCAAATCCTTTTTGCGCCTTCTTGAGGCCAAGATTTTACCAATATAAGTTTTCGTGTATCTTTCACGGTTTCAAAGAAAAAGCGATGACAATGTCAAAACCTTGAACGTGACCTTGACCTTTGACCTTGTGTTCAGTTTAAAGGTCGTCAATGGCGGTCAATAGTGAAGATCCCATGTTAATATCTGTTATAGTTACTGAGATGTCGATATTTACAATAACTTGCATTGATTCCGGAAAGATTACTCTTATAAACGGTCAATTTAAAAATGATACTTCAAGACCTAAATAAGATCTCCTTTTCGGTATGGGTTTCTTACCTGTTATTGTTAAAGAGGCGATCCGAACAACAAAATGTCAAACATTATAATGAAACCTTGACTATTTACCCTGTGACCTTCTCCAATTCAAGGTTAACAATGACGAGCAGTGAAAACCTCAAGTTTCAATCACATCTGGTTCATTAATAAAAAAAGTAACACCATCAACTTCCAACAAAGAAGGGGGAAATAACTCCTGTAAGAAGGTGAAAAAATATTTAATGCGATATGTCACATAGTATTGCATTCCATCATATAACATGTTGATACAACTTTCAATAAAACATCTTTAACAGTTTCATAAATATATTTATCTGCACACAAGCTTTTCTGCGACGGGGGAAATAAATAACTCCGTAAAGAAAAAGTGTTCAGTGTGCCAGGGTTAACTGGGAAAGAGTAATGTCTAATACATTCATGCTGCAAATTGTTGTTACGACATGTCTCAAAACAATATTTATAATGGGGTAAGAAAATAATGCATTAGTTCCACCAAACAAATGATAAGCTTTCCACTTAATGCAACAAGACAAGAAAGAACATATTTGTACTTACTGACATTGAAAAATGTTTGTTTTAGACATTATTAGTAATTTGTCCTTAGAAATCTACAAATTTAAAGAAAAACTGTTTCGACATTATTTAAAATAGGAAAGGTAAACTTGAACAACATGACCTTGACCATGACATTCGTTATATTGAAATTTAATCTGCTTTCTGATATAAACAACGTAAAAAACATTCCGATACCGTTCGAAATGAAATAGGTCATACAATAGAACGTTAAGAGACATAAATGACCTTGACCACTGACATTTGATCTTCGCATATTATGTGCATCAAAAACAAATTTATTATTAGTAACCATTTAATATACATAGAAAAGCAGTATTTCGAAAAATATGATTTGACCTTGACCTCTTACGTTGTAACCTTGATCATGATAAGGTAAGATCTTATGTAAATATTTGTTGGAGATATGTCAACTTATAATTAAACCAAAAATTAGAAGATGACCATGACCTTTCACCTTGTATCTGTTTTCAAGTTTAAGGGACATTATGATCTGTGGTGAAGACCCCATGCCTACACTGACAATAGTAAATGAGTGATAAATGAAAAATCAATTATCAATGGTTGTAATGGGAGATAACTCCTAAAAGGTTATGTCAAGCCTTTCCCTGCAAAATAGGAAACAAGTGCGCCCAAATGAGACCAGCATTTAACCCATTATAAGTTATTGCCTATCTTTTACCATTTCAAAATGAGTACCGATGACAAAACAATGTAAAAATCTAGAATGTGCCCTTGACTTTTGAACTTGTGATCATTTCAAGGTCAGTGTTATTGATGACAAATAGTGAAGGTCACCTGAGAATATCTCTCAAAGTGACTATAATTTTCACCACATTTTTATTGGTTTAGGGAGATAACTCTTATAGAAGGTCAATTAAAAAAATGACGATTCAAGACTTTAATAAGATCTAAATTTTGGTAAACGTTTCAGTTTTATATCTATAATGCTTAAGGGCTGGATGTGCACATAACATGTACACTTGTGTCTAAAATAACCTTCGAAATGAAACCACCTCTATAAAGCGACCATTCTGAGCACTGTGCACTCTCCGGAGCACACGCAACCACCTGGTTTCAGCTGTCAACTGTATATGTGATTACCTTCACATTTAAAATGCAACCAGCTGTATAAAGCGACCACCCTGAGCACAGTACACTCTCCGGAGTACATGCAACCACCTTTTGTACCTATGGTACATTTTTAATGGTTAAAGTCGTCAACTATAAATATAGACCACACATGAAACATTTACCATAGGAACACGTGCTTTAAATGGCCATTCCAATGCAATCACCTGTAGAACCCAACCACCCAGAGAACTGTACACTCTTCGGAACACATGCAGCCATCTGGTTTTATATATTATCTATATATTAAGACCAGCTACACTTGTGCTTAAAATGACCTTTAAAATGCGACCACCTGTGTGAAGCGACCGCCCTTTAACACAGCAAACTCTCTGGAGCACATGTTACCATTTGCATTCAAAAAACGTCTTTTGTAGATTTTCATGTTCGATATTATATGATGTACACATATTTAAGAAGTGAAATGAATCAAAATTTATTAATTTCAAGCAAGTATTAGATTTTATACAAAACTTAACAGACTTGCACATGTTTCTATCCATCTGACAACTAAAACTAGCTCTATTTGTGACGTCATTTTGTAAACTTTACAAAACATTCTTATTAGACTTCAATATTCTTTTGTGCCGGTCAGATATTCTTTAGCGAATAAATGGTATTTTGAGAAAATAAGGTTGTCACTAATAGTGAACTTAAGGTAGATTCAGTTTTCTATAAAATGTTATAATGGTCACCTATGCAAATCTCTTTAGTATAGGTTAACCTGAACGAAAATGCTTTAAAAGGAATTGGCAACTATAGCTTACCCCCAACCCCGCCTGTCTCTTTTGTATATTTTTACAGCTTTTGAAGTTTAAATAAAAAAAAAGAAAAAAGAAAAAAAGAGTAAAAACTAATCGTTCCCGGCTTAGTGGGCTTCTTAAAATTACATTAATTGCATTAATAAACATGTCACTTGACTAAGCGACTTTAGAAAAGCGGACACCATTCGTTTTGGATTGTTGTTTAAATTTAAAATACTAAGACTGTTATGTTTTTTTAATTGCAAATGATATTAATAAAGGAGACAACACGAATATATATGATTTCTATTATTAAATACACATAGAACGCGTTGATCTGTATGGTAGCAGCGTGACGTCACGTGACATCGAAGATTTCGTACACTACATACGTACATTATTACATCGCAGCGCGATATATATGAAAGTTTCATTAAGATCAGGTTTCAGGACGTCAAAAATGACATTGTATTTCGAAGGAAAGCTACTTTCGATCCATTGTGAAAGAAAGTAGATTTTTGTTCTCTGTAATTTACAAATTGTACGAACCAGATGACACGATAGCTTGGATTTTATTGTCATTTCAAAATCAATGCAAGTTAAAAAAAATGTTTGATGATGTTAGAACAAGTCACGAAGACACGATAAAGATGTGTATTTTAAGGATGAATAAATACACAAAAGTGCAACCAGTGAAATCTAAGGGTTACCAATGGAGTCTGGACATTTTGTTCTTTTCTGCCGATTTTTCGAGTTTGTTGACATTTATGCACATCTAATTATAGTTGGTTAGGATAAAATCGACATTCTAAATCGATTGGCATTTACAAAAATCTAGGATTAACGCTTTTTCTAACAAAATGTGATTTTTGCACAACAAATCAGTCTTATATAACGATCTCGAACTTTTTGCTTGTTCGTCAGAACGATTTTTACTGTAGCGACAATTTGAAAATCTAATCTTGAAGTATGCCCATGTGAGCATTTTCAAAGTCAAAGGTCATGAATGTCAATAGTGAAGACCCAATGCCTCTGTCATTTAAAGGCTGTTTTATATATATTAATAAATATGTGAAAACCAATAATTGACATTTATCATAGGAGATTACTTCTTTAAGATGACTTCGTGAATGCCTATGGAGAACCATATGTCTGTATCTCTTCTAGGTCTTGGGATTTGTTGACATGACTCTTATAACCAACATTTAAGGAGAAAAATCTCTCTATTAGATGTCGTGAAATTCTATTTGTGACATGTAAAAAAGTTGCGCACAACTAAAGACTTCGGAGATGGTTGTACAGCGACACGTTTTATTGTTTCAGAGGAGAAGCGCACACAAGTTTTACGCAGTTAGTACAGATAACTCAGTTACTATAAAGTTAGCTACATTCTTCCATGACTGAGATCACCGTTTTAATGTCCGGTCACTTGTACAAAATATCATAGCCACACGACAAAAAAAGCTTACCAGACTTGGCTGCAGAACGCAACATAATAAGAAAAGTAATTATAAACAGAAACAAAGTAAGGGCATTTCTTCCGGAAACAACGAGCCGTTAATAAGAAACAGACAAATAACAGGAAGGTTTTTCGTTCGGAAAATGGAAAGCCCTACTAAAAAGACACAAAACCATAAGACGTTTCAATCGGAAAACCTTAATAATAAGAAGTAGAGGAATAACCTGAAGGCTTTTAGATCGGATGGTGAAAAGCCTCAATTAAGAAGGACTAAGTTAAAACACGCCAATTCATAACAAAATTTAAAATACATCATAAAATGTACTAAAATATATTCACATACCTGGTTCCAATTTGGATGGAGTAATAAAACTGTGTGAATAACCAAAAAGGATTAAAAAATATAATAGAGCCCTAGTCTCCATATTTCCACATCTACGAAACTTTTGAAAAGTTGTGTTTGCTCTAAGAGATATTAGGTGTATTTATCCTATAGCAGAATTAATCGATTAAATAATCATTTTTGCCTGAACAGATGGTCTTTATACGTGTTAAGAGAAATTAAATATTTATAATATTAATACTTTTACAGACATTTAAGTAGAGATTATTTTTGCGCTTAGATAATCATCATTAGCTTCCACTAATAAGCGAATTAAATTCGAGTATGTTCGATGGCTGATCAGTTTTGTGGATTGTCAGAAAACTTTTAAAGCACAACATAAGTGTTATTTCGTTGATTTGTTGATTTTAAGAAAATTCTAGTTCAGATTGCCTTCTACCATTCGCAGTGGACAGAAACAAGAATAAAACTTACGGCCTTTTTGCATCATTGGCATAGTCAATGATTAAATAATAATCACTAATTGTATACGTGAAATCATTTCACTGAAATATTTTTAGTTAAATGGCTTTTTATTTATATATTTAAGTCAATAAATAAAGTCAATTTGTAAAGTCAAAGGATCTTGTATCCAAGATTTTGTGAAAAAATAATAAAAACCTATTAGATTGATTAAAGATCATGTAATAATGTAGAATAAATCACAGGGTTTTATATGTATTAAAATAATAGTAAATAATACATATTTTTGACTTGCGGCATGGGTTTACGTATCAGGAGGTAAAATTAATTTTCTAACAATATTTTCATTCGTTAGAAAATTAATTTCATAAATGCACTTGATATACCTGATAATATTATCACATTCGGTAGTTACACCCATACAAAAGATAAAAGGAATATCCAACACTCTGTTAGAACCTGAATAGTTACTTTATGATTACATATAATATTACTGCCGTAAAGGGTCAACATTTCTGAAAGTGCCATGCATTTAATTTAATCTTTTAAATTTATATAACTAGAGCTCTATAATTATAAATCCAGCTAATAATGTAAACATATCAATATAAAATGTCCACTGTAATTAAACAGTTCATAAACCAATTATGTACAAGAATAATTTAGGAATATTTATGAATATTTTTGGTCCATCTTTTTAGTTGTCGATATGGACTCGTAAGTATTAAAAGTGAAATTATAATTACATGTGAAAAAAGTTCTTATTAAAGCCAATTAGTCAAAGTCGACACATAGATTAGACTTTAAAACTATGTTATGATTTTGCTGCTTCAGAACTATCTCATTGGATGCACTATAGCTGAGTTTGAACAAGCGAAACCTAAAGTCCGAGTAATTAATGGTGAATAGGTTTTTATTCAATTAGGCCGTTACTGTTTTTTAATATTAAAGTAATAATTTTTTTAAAATAGTGGAAATCCAACATCAAAATTATCTCTGAAATATATTTTGATGTTGGAAATAAGTTTATCATTGGAGTAATTACATGATCAGTAGGAATTGAGAAGATCTACAAACACATTAGGAAATACATCGTAATGACCGAGAGCGCAATTATGTGAGAATTATGATTGATAAGTGCATACTGCTGTTTCGAGCAAAACGTTAAATCTCAATTTTTTAACTCACTATTTTAATCTGGAACTTTGTATTAATCTGATTTTAAACAAGAAATGCCGGAAATTTCAATTTACAGTTTAATATGTGTACATTTCTCAACTTGTACGTTATGCAAGATCCTGTAAGCGGTATCCTGATTTTCTAGTCCGCTCACTGCTGTTGGCTACTAAGCTTCTCAAACAAGCGTTTGTTGTACCTAGGTTGATGTTATCACTTCACAAATTATATGGTCGTCACCATGAAATAATTAATCGTTTTTGGAAATCCATTTCGTAAATACGATTAAACATTTTCGTTGAGTCATAGATATCTTTACTATTTCTTGATTTAAATTTTCTTTGACATGACGGTGAGTAGCTCAGAGGAAAGCACTGTTTACTCGTCCGGAGCACCTGAGTGAACCCATGATTTTTATCAGGTTCTGGTTAATCATTTTCTTCTTATTGTGTTTGTGGTTTTTTGGTTAATGTTATGCATTTCTGTCTAAATCTGGATTTGAAATTGTCCCTTGACCTTTGCTACCGTTGTTCAGTCAGTTTCCTTGATAATTTTCTTGTTTATTACTTACTGCAAGAAAATTAAAGCACATATCTGAGAAGAATAACAAATGTTTTTGAGGACGTTGATTATAATACTCTACCTATTTTGAAAAATATAAATGCATATCGTATTTTTGTTGTGTTCTAGTGTTTTCATAACTAAATTTAGCGTCCATTAGAGTAACATGGGATTCATGGTTTGATTCTGTATGCGATTTTGACATGTAATATTCAGTATATAGCAAAATAGCGGATTCCAGGCATATATTTAAGTAACTTGTTTTTTTTTCGGAATGCTGGGGAAAACTGTCTGCCAATACGATGTCCATGTCTTTTTGTCATCAAGAGTAAATAGATACGTCTGCTCTACTCAGTAAGGGATTTATTTGAAATGTTGAAAATAAATATGTATGTCACAGGTCACATAAAATATAAATAGTTTGATTTTATGCTTGTCACGAATAAGCCGAAATTAAAATCACGGAAAAAAGACTAATAATGTATTACGACAATGTATCATTTACATCATCGATACTGGTATCCTTTAATCTGCTTTTGATTAGAGGTGTAAACCAAACCGAGGATGCTTGGACTTTAAATCTGCTCTTAGTGTCATTAAAAATCGCTGACTACTACAAGTAGTACATGTTGTTTTTAAAGAAATTATTTTAGGGAACAAGGAGGGATTTTTTACGTTAGTTTCTGCAATTTTGACCTATATCAAGACAATGGATATGTATACATGTAATAGTCTTAACACTTTTTTCATTTGCTATTTGTTACAAAACATTGTCCTTTAGTAAGTTAACATTTTAAAGAAAATTTATTGCATTTTTGTTCTCTTCGTTTCTGTTAAAACAAACGCGGTAGTAAGTACTAACACATTGCAGGTAGCTTTCACACCATTCTGTAGGAGTATTTCACTGTCCAATACGATATCATCTATAATAAATAATCTTAATTTGATAAAAAGTTTGACTTGATAACTTTTATCAATGAATGCATTTGCTTTATTATATATTATTAAAAATAGTTTATCAGATCGAATAATTTTGTTTTAAATATTTTATTGAATATTTGCGTTTACTTTAATATAAAAGCATTTAGCCTATACTGTCTCAAAATTCGTTTTATTTTTTAATTATTAATCTGACCGATATATACATATAAATAGTTTCCGGATTCTGGATCAGACTGATTTGATTTATCCAATTGATCGCTAGCTAAATGAAATAATGCAATTCATCGTTTTGCGCCAAAATCATTGATATAATCTTTAACTTATTACAGAATTTCGGTTATAATTTTCCTAGACATTAATAAATAAAATGTCATCAAAAATAAACAAGTTATAAATTTTGCGTTGCCAGATGGCACAATTATTAATATATTAAATATCTATTATTAAAACAATTCCCAAACGAAATGAGCAATTTAGCTAAACCTTTTGCATTTCTGCGCAGTAAATTTATACAATTACTTTATCACTGTTTGAATCAGTAATATTCATATCAGCGTCAAATAAACAACTACTGGGATGACTATACCATCGGGGACTTACAGTTAACCATGCAGCAGAGGCAAAATATATAACCCTTAAACTAAAACAACCGAATGTTCAAAATTTCTTATTGAATTTAAAAAAAAGTATCTTATCAAAGTCTTCTCCAACTGATATCAGATCTAAAAGTTTTGCATTGTAGGAAAGACCATGTTGGTCCAGTATATAACTATTGTTATCTAGATATGTCCTTATTCTGACACTTTCAAACCAGTGGGGGGGGGCCTCGGTGGCCGAGTGGTCAAGGTAGTTCGTCTACTATTGATCACGTGGTCTGTCAACACTGAGATTGCGGGTTCGATTCTAACTGCAGGCAGGGTGTACTTGACTCAAATCTTAATTGACAAGGATTGCCAGTTTTCCTACCGCAGGTCGGGGGTTCTCTCCGGGTACTCCGGCTTCCTCCCCCAATAAAAACTGGACGCCATGAAATAGCTGAAAGTGGCGTTAAAACACTATTCAAACAAACAATCAAACCAGTGGGTTGCTTTAATGCATTTAATGCAAGCATATATGCATAATACAGATTAGAAAAACTCTTAGAAAATGCTTTTTCAGGGATAGATCCAGGATTGTGTTTGAGATAGCGGAGAAAACATATGACTGCTGAGTTTCTACGAGCATTAATGGCCCAACTGCATTAACATATAATTAGACATGTAAGATATATTTTAAAAGTAGGCAAACATAACCCAAAGAGCTCGAGGTAGTCAAAAGCGAGAATTTTTTTAATTAATTGTATCCTAAGTGTGAAAAAACTCACCTTTAAAATTTTCCGGTACAACCACAAACCCCCAGCAAAATTAATTCAGCGGATTATAGGAAATAACAAGAATCGTATAATAAAATAAGGTTTAAAAAATATGTATCTGTTTTATTCTGTATCAATATTCGGGTTTATGTCCTAAACAGCCAATAAATCTTAATTCATCCAAACATCAAAGAGCCTTAGATGTCAATAATTTATTGACAAATCTGAAAATATGTTTTAAAAGACAGTATATGTCGGAAATCATTGTTTCATACGGAGATTCCTTAATCATTTCTCATTATTTCTTCATGCAACACTAGACTTCTACATTATATTGAACTGGATTATTTTAGGTGCATATGATTATAGTACCAAGATGTTCCTTTGAACAATTCAAAACTTCATAACTTGTAATAATCGACATAGAATCATCTATCTAACATTCAATAATGAAAACATTCAATTTTAAATTTCATATAGGTTTTAATTATTTCTTTAATTAAATTTTACAATTAATTTACCTGCCGTTTGTTATATTGATGGGTTTCTCTATATTTGTTGGTTAGAAAATAAAATTGTGGACCTCTCCAGCAAAGAAATTAAAGTCATGACGATTTATCTTGAGCAGTTTGTGTTTCCGTGTGTGTAAGTTACGGATTTTAATCAATGCCAGTATTTGATAATTAATGTTGAAATTGGTTTGGTCATAAAAGGTGAGAAACAGTGCAGGAAATTTGAATAGAATAATTTCTGTAACATTGTAAATACCAAAGAAGGGTGGGGGGTAGTTTCCCAAACAAAAGTACAATACAATAATATAAGCAAAGAATGCGTGAAAAAAAATTGACAAACCAGGAGTAAAAGATAGTTTTATATCGTCTCAAATAAAGAAAATAGTTTCATTAATAAGTGTTCATATCAAAATAACTACATTTATTGTAATTGTATATTCCAAGTGACATAAACACACCAATAATGTATTTATAAAGGGCATATTTATACAATTTCTATTTGAATATATTTTGAAAATATTACAAATATATAACTACGTTTTAGCTCACATGAACCTTCGCTATCACTTGGCGTCCGTCGTTCGTCGTCTGTCGTCCGTCGTCCGTCGTAAACTTTTTCGAAAATCTTCTCCTCTGAAACCACTGGGCTAATGTTTTTCAAACTTTCAAGTTTGTACCCAGGGTGTTGATCAATAGACAAAGATGGCCGGTATTACTAAAAATAGAACAAGGGTGTCAACACATGTTTGTGATCTCAAAAATTATAATAGCTATAGAGAAAACCGTTATTTCAAATTGATCAGCACATTAAGGTCTACAATAGTTGCTATTAGTGTGAAGTTGTGTATTGGCTTTTTGTATGAGTTATTGCCCTTTATTGACGATTTTTGACAAAATTTTTGGTATTTACAATATAACTTGAAAACAATAAGAGGTAGAGTAAAACTGTAAACTGCAAAAATGATCAGCAATAAAAGCCTTACAATTCATTGAATTGGTCACAAATTGTCAGATGACTCCTTGTATGAGGTATTGCCCTTAAATGACAATTTTTTATGAAATTTTCCCTATTTGTCCCGTAACTTAAAAACTATAACAGCTAGAGTAAAACTTTAATAAGCAAAATTGATCAGCAATACAAGCCCTACAATTCACTGTATTAGTTTGAAATCGTCAGATGACTCCTTATAGGAATTATTGCCCTTAAATGGCAATTTCTTATGAAATTTTCCGTTTTTGTCCTGTAACTTGAAAACAATAACAGCTAGATTGAAACTGTAAATTGCACAATTGATAAGCATTAAAGGCCCTACAATTCACTTTATTGGTCTGAAATTGTCGGACTACTCCTTGTATTAGTTATTGCTCATAAATGGCAATTTTTGTATAAAATTTTCTGTTTTCGTCCTGTTACTTAAAAATGTAACAGCTATAATGAGACTGTAAAGCAAAAATGTTCAGCAATAAAAGCCCTACGATTCACTTAATTGGTCAGAATTTCTCAGATGACTCCTTATAGGAGTTATTGCCCTTAAATGACAATTTTTTACGAAATTTTCCCTATTTGTCCCGTAACTTAAAACTATAACAGTTAGATTTCAACTGTAAATAGCAAATATGATTAGCAATACAAGCCCTACAATTCACTGTATGACTCCTTATAGGAGTTATTGCCCTAAAATGGCAATTTTTCATGAAATTTTCCGTTTGTGTCCTGTAAGTTGAAAACTATAGCAGCTAGATTGAAACTGTAAATTGCACAAATGATCAGCAGTAATTGCCCTACAATTCACTTGATTGGTCTGAAATTGTCAGACAACTCCTTATATTAGTTCTTGCCCATAAATGGCAATTTTTATGAAATTTTCCATTTTCGTCCTGTAACTTGAAACTGTAGCAGCTAGATTGAAACTGTAAATTGAACAAATGATCAGCAATAGAAGCCCTACAAATGATTGCTTGGTCCAAAATTGCAAGATGATTTTTATAGGAGTTATTGCCCTTTAATTATGAATTGGATAAATGAACAGTTTTTGTATTTTAAATTAGTCTATAATACACCGAGAGTACAACTGTAAATTTCTAAATTTCCCTGAAGGACAAGGCATACCAAACCATTTAGTTTTCAGAAATTGTATGATGCCACCTTAAAAGAGTTATTGTACTTAACTAAAATTTTTAAAGAAATGTTTTATTTTTGGCACAGTAACTTAAAAGCTATAACAACTAGACTGAAACTGTTAATTTTAAAAATTTAAATATAGTTGAAGTCATTTGGGTTCCCGGTGAGCAATTACAGGCTTCTGGGAGCCTCTAGTTGTAATATTTGTAATATTTTCACAATATAACTACTTTTGTTATATTTGTAATATTTACACAAGCAGTGTTGAAGAATGGATTCAGTGAAATCAGTGGATGACCTAAATTTATTTACTGGCTAAGAGTGTTCTAGACTAATTCAGCGTTTTCAATAATGTCGAGACATAGCTCAAACACAAATGAACCTCGATCGTGATCATATCGAGACTTCGAACTGGGCTGGGATGGGACTTTTTTTTTCTTTTCTGACCCCTCGAGACTGATTAGAAAATAACATAAGTAGTTAAGATCAAGTAGAGACTCATTTAGTCGTTTTTTGTATTTTCCATGCAATAAAGAAATAAATCGAGACTGTGTCGATGTCTGGTCGAGACCAATTCATACATGTCACTAGTCAAAATTGGGGCGAGATTAGGTCGGGACTGATTCAGACAAAAGATCTAATAGTTGAGACTTGATTCAGTCTGTTTTGTTTCGTGGTTTTTTTTGTAGTAAAACACTGTGCAACCAATTGGATTTCTTGGGATCTAATGATAGTGTGTATTTGTTTCCTTGGTAATTGTAATGATGCTCTAAATAATGTCATCAACGTTTAGTTACAAAGTGAGATGACACCTGCAAAACAAATTCGGCAAAGCAGACACTGAATGCACAGTTCTTGATGGTGATTTATGACTTAAACAATGGACAATGGACAGAACTAAATCTTTTGGTTTTTTAAACACACTGCAACCCGATATTATAAAGATAATGCAATATACTTTTAACAAGAAATCTTAATATTTCGTAAATCTGCCTTCGAATTAATTTAACTCTGGAATAAAATAATGCAAACAAGTGGAATATGTAACACCGTATACTAATCGTTTAAAGCATCGATCAAAACATCGAAGAAGATTGTGTGGTTGCCATACTGTTTCCAGCGATTCCCATCAACCCAAAGCAAAATGAGTTTTTAAAAGTACAAACGTAGTTGCCCCTCAAAACGTGGCTTTATGAAATGGTTTCAGATTATCTTTAGTAATACTTAACATAAAACTGGACATGATTGAATGAACGAACAAATAGTTTTTCTGCGAAATCAAAAGCCATAAGAAATTTTAAATCCTACAGACACGAACACTGCACAATGTTGTACAGTTGTTTCTATTAATCTTTTATGTGGCCATGATGAACGAGATCTAAGTATCCATTCGTTGGCTTGCGATATCCACTTGCCACTATGAAAACTGCAAACAATATCGAGAAATGTGTTTGATATACATGGACCGTGAATTAAAGTTCCCGGACAATTTACTTGATACAAAAGTTTCATATCCAATATCGTATCACTACGGAGTTAAAACTGGAAGGTATATCCTGTTGTACAATTATAATCGCGTATAACAAGGTTTTGGATAATTGGTATTCATGTTTAAAGGTATCGATCTGTTTTCTATATGCTGAGGTGTTTCATTCACATTTTCATAGGCCGAGCAAACATTCATGACTAAAGTCGCCTTCAATAAGATCTAAACCTCCAGGTTTGCTTCCACTAGAGATATACTTAAACTGCTTGGTTTTCATGTGTTAAACATCCTTTGTCTTTTTGGTGTTCTCACTACGTCCTCTGAGGTAGTGATATAATGATAACGATAACATTTGCTGGTTGACATTTTTGCTAGCTTAAATGAAAGAAATAGATGAGTCAATTAACTTTAAGTCATGGTACATTTCAAACATTTTATTACAAACCAAATTGTTTTTAAACCTGCCGAACGAGCGGAACTTTACTCAGAGATATCTCGAAATTGAAGTGCCTAATTTAACAAATGCTCTAAAACAAAAACATAAGAACTTATATGTCTCACAGGACTGACAAACAAAGTAACCACTTATATGTACTGTATCGATTGGAAGGGAGATGACTAACGAACACCTCGAAATTTGAAATTACAACCAAATAGTGCACAATTAACAGAAATATTTAAACAATATATTTATTCATTTTTTGAAGTATCGCTCATAAAATTCGCATTCATTAAATTAATTGCAAAGTTAATTACTACCTTGCTGATTAAATCAAACATGTTTAAAGAAAAGTCGTGACAGGGATTAGTTAATTGATTAGGTTAAAAAATTGCATGTGACATTTGTGACTATCTGAAAGGGGAGTATATATCTCTAAATTATATATTGGGGTTATTTCTGCAAGGTTATTGGCAGTTGATAATGATTACAATACTTTCTACAGACACTGTAACTGTTGACGAACTAAGCAAATATGAACAATTCATTAGACGTTTACACTATATCGTGGGAATTTTAACCTATGGAGTTTTTGTTACAAAATTCTGGGAAATGTATGACTTGAATTTCGTTTAAAAATACTTTCCGTTTAAAAACCGGATTGCAGATTGATATCATTAGTGGCGCTTATTATGAAGCTTAAATTGGGCACGGAGTGGTTATTTCAATGATAATATTTTGAAGTACAATGGGTGTTTGGATTTTATTTTTTTGGGTTGGGGTGGAGGGATAATTTCATATGGGAATTATGACTTCTACAATGCTGTACTGGTAATTTTTAACAAAATATTGTCTGTAATATTTTGTCCTTAATTTATCAATTAACTGGGTACAAAAGTTTACTGTAATTTTATCATATAAATCAATGAATCATACATTATGTGGGCATGCTATCAGGAAAAAATACACCCCCAGGAGTAGACTTTATTCGGCACTGCGAAATATAGCAAAAATTGGTTCAGCAGCCCTTATTTTACAGCAAATGTAATAGTTGCAGGATTAAAAGCAATTAATCTTACAATCAGTAGACTTACATTACAGAAATACCTCATTTAACCATACATTTTTCGTGTTAGATGTGAAAAAGTAAAAAAAAAATACAGTTGCCATCACAGTTAATATTTCTTTATAAATGCATTGATAATGGCAACTTTTCAACCAAATGAGGAAAAAGCCCGGATTGAAAACATTAAGAAACTTACAGATAAGTGTATGAACACGAAACTGCTGATAACTATGAATTTATCCCTTTTACCAAAGAATTAAACAACTCTGATGGCATACTACTGACACCATAAGTAACTGGAATAATTATTAAAATTTGACAGACAAGAAGGATTTACACTTCAGAAAATGTCCTCGTGCACAGTATTGAATCCGTTTTGAAATGTTGGTGGATTTTCAATGAGTTTATATACCCTATAACGAATTACGCTATCTTTACAAAAATAAAAAAGAAATTACACCCTTTGAGATTATCGTTTCATATACCCCTTAGAGATTATCGGTTCATATACCTTCCAAACGGACATAAGTGTTTTGTTTATTTTATATGTATGTTAAATCTAAACAGTCAGCATTGACAAACTCATTTATATAGGCAATGACGAAGCCTTATTTAAATCCTATAAAACAGTGATTTGTTTTCCTTTTGCCCTAAGTCAAGAAGTGCAACTATAATACATGTAGAAATTATCTTCATGTACATATATTTTAAAACTGTTGTTTAGGCTTAAAGCAAATGTAATTTTTAATAAGAATCGGATAATGCTGAAGTCACAAATTTAATACTGATTAATATAGATACGAATATGAGTTTTTGAAAAAATAAAAATATTAAAAGAAAAAAGAACTGATTAATTTTTGACATGCATGTCATTAGCATAGTTATTAGAATAAAGTTTTTAAAAACCGATTTTTCAGCGAGAATAAAATCATCGAACAGTGACAAAATCGAGATTCAGGCAAAGACGCACGACACAAAAAATAAACTTAAAACATCAAAAGCCAAAAGTTAGCTTCCTAACCCAATAAAAACATTGGTGCATTTTTTGTGCTCCAGATGAATAAGCAGTTCCAGCATCTGATTAGACACCAGTCTAGTTAATCATTTTCATGTTAAGGAAAAAATCATATTCAGGAATAAGAAATGCTATTTCTGGCTTAGACAAATGTCTATTTGAAGATAGTATTGGTTTACAACAGATGATTATAATCCTTCAAAATTAGTACATGTAACTTAAATTTTGAATTTTACGTGCACTCAACTATTTTCACTCGTAAAGTTTTTATACGTGTCATTCTTCATACTCTAAGTAAGCTGGTCTGTTTCAATCCTATTCTAACATTGATCGAATGGGTTCACCCCAGCTGTCAAACGATGGTTGATGGCAAACTATTGGGATGAGAGATGCAAGAATGTCCCTTAGATAAATTGCTCGTCTTGTGGACATCCACCCGAATGGTAAGTAAACATTAAGCGAAATTTATTTAATGACCTTCCAAGATCTGGAAGACCCCTATTAACATCTGACCCTGAAGATACGGCTCTTTACGACTTTTCAGTCACAACGTGTCTGTTACAATTACTGTGTAAAAATTAAATGGCTGACTGACAGTCTGTATCAGAAACATTATGAAATAGACACAAAGCTGAAGGTTCCCTTTCAAGACAGAATATTTGCAATGGTACAAAATCCCTCGTAAAAGAGATTTAGCCTGTCAGAAAAAGGTACTTTTGCTTGATAAGAGACGCTTTATGTTGCAAATTACCGACAGTTCAAACATGGCGCAACTTCACACTGCTTATGCCAAACTCACTATTGCTGAAACGGTTCCGTTTAGTAGTTGCTCAGTAGTGGTTTGTGATGTGTCCTATATGATTGTAAGTTTTACTTTATACAAAAGTACCATTTTCGACCGTGGACAAAAAACTAATAATCCTTGTCTATAATGGTTGAAGTAAAACACATTGTCTAAAGTCAGACTTGACTTTACAACCCCAGTGTTGACACGCATGTCATCAGTAGTAAACTATCTAGACCACTCGGTCACCAATGCTCTACCAGTCCTGAGACTGTTCATAAAAATAATACTATTTAACCAATCCGTTCACTTTTTCATGTTACAGAATTTAAACCATATACATATATGTACAAATCTCATTGTGCCTAATCGACATATATAGTTTTCACCGTTTCTTACGATGACTTCTAACATGTATTATCTGGGTCATCAATTAACGTGCAAGTGGCTGGAAGCACGGATTTTAATCTTCAATTATGTGTTTTTAATTAGTTACGGAGAGTAAAAGCTAACGTAGACTCAAACCATAAGGTATCGTAGCAAGCCGAACAAATAGCCTTTAAGCATAATACTACTGAGCACATATTTTGACGCCGTAGGTTGTAGATTTAAATGCTTCGTGTTTTGACTGACACAACCAACAGTACTAAACGAATTTAGAACCGAGTAGGTGCTAATAGCGACAAAACATGCGCACAATTCAGAGCCATTTGTGTCAATTTTTGTCACGTTAAGTGATGCGGATGAGCTCTTCAACCTTTGTGACTATATAGGATTTCCTCCTGTAGAGGAAGCAGGACTGAGTACTAATAATATTTTGGTTTTTTCGAATATATATAGGTGTTATAGTGTTCCCTGTACAAATTCAGGTGAGACCATGACAGAATTTAGCAAGATACTTTTTAAACAAATCTTTGCAATTGCGGCATCCGAAGAGATTATTGCATTACTTGTAAAACACGGAGAAGACTGAACAACTTGGAAACTTGACTTTTCTAGTGCTTTTTGAAAGTTTAGTACTAGACCTACACATCTTCCATCTACAAGAATACGAATGATAAGGGAATATATACATTAATTACCATTTAATATGTGGTATGATGTACTGTAAACGTAGTAATTTTCGCGGTGTACTAATTTTCGCTATTTTCGCGGTACCAAGAAAAGCGCGAAAATAGATACCCTCGAAAAACTTTAATATACTAAACATACACACAGGCAAGGTGAACATCAGAGATCAATTATTGATCGAGTAAGTACTGTTATAAATTGTACGCATTTATCTTACAAAAAAAACATATTGTTTATATTTTCGTCAATCAATTATTGAAATCAAATGTTTGATATTATTTACCTTAAATTGGCGTGAATAAAAATAGAAAGCATATTTTACAAATTATTGACAAAATCAATACATATCTATTTACAATGCGTACATTAAGACGACCTGATTACTAGTAACCTGTCATTGTACGGATCACTGATTACAATAAACAACTGTACAACGAAGTGTTGATTTATTAATTAACGAGTGTTTTTATAACGGGAAGTTAAACTCTACATTTCTCAACGCTTCTTTGATCCCCGACTTAAACCAATCTCGAAATAAAGTTTCAGGTCTAATTTGTTGAAATGCATTAACCGTCCAAGCTGTATTTTTGGTTTAAGATAAGAAAGTTTTAAATCGATTTTGAAATCTTGGACGATTTCCCATTGTTTAGTTCCTTGTTTATTTCATCGCTGTACCAGTTCACAAATGATTCACGGACTTTGGTTTTAAGTTGGACGAACTAACCAACGTTTTAACATTTTAAAACTAATTTTTGAACTGAGTAAAAATAAATTCACTTTTGATTTTAATAGCAGAAGTGAGTATGAAATCAACACTTTAGGGCTAAATTGCTTCAGGGGAAGTCGATATTACTGTACACTAAGTCACACGTCATTTCAAAGGATTTAAGTAGGTTTGGAAAGAAATTAAAAAGGGTTGTATATATAGTCATATTTAATTATTTTATCTTCGATGAATTCCGCGAAAATCAATACCCGCGAAAATGTTCAACTTGACAAAAACGCGAAAATTAGAATCCGCATAAATTAATACGTTTACAGTATGCCTCAGCCAAGCCAAAGAACCAACAATGCCGTTTTATTCATGGAAGTACCCAACTTTCAATGTAGATAACTTCGATGTAGTTAATGACTGTCAGACAATGACGAATATCGATTCGTTAAGGAACAATGGTTGTATATATGTTCAGTTAAATGTGTATCACCTTCTAACATATTGAATTTTCATGCAGAGGAGTACAATTCCAATGACATCACTATTCGCATTCAAGATAACAAAAGGAAGAACACCAACTATTAATTCTTTACCTAAATAAAAAACGCTGCACTAAACTTCAGGTTATCGAATATTTGCTGTTGCTACTGACTTTTCAACGTTTCAACCACTTTTATGTTCGCCTAACCACAATTTTTGCTAAATGTAGATAAGATATTTTGTGTTGGATTATATTCTTGCCTAAATATTAAGGGTATTAGGGTTGTTCGTCAGCTTCTGATGCAGTAATTTCTTTTGATGTATATTTTAAAGAAATATGTGCTATAAATTTCAAGACTTTCGAATATTTCCATTCCGTCATTTAGAAATGTCCAACAGTTCATTTTTCCGGTTATAAATGTATAACAATTGTAATATCTATTCAACTGTGGGTAAGAACAATATTGAAAAAATCTAATCGATTCCACATTATTAATTGTTGAAGATATATAATGTTATATATTAATTTACTATTACTTATGACTTTTGTTATATTATATTATAGCAAGGTATTAAATCGTAAACCGGAAATGACTTCATAAATATGTGTTACTTGTGTCCCATTAATTTTTGTGTATATTCATACAAATAAAATATGTTTAACCTAAACTAACATTTTACTGATGATGGATCTTTTAACAATGCATACATAATGTTAACGCAATTTGCTAAGGTAATTTATTACATGAATAGATTTTTTGTGTCTTTTGATTGGTTTAAAAACAACTTTCGGGTCACGATAAATTGCAACAGTACTAAAATTACACGATTCCGCTGCACAGTAGTCAAGTGGAATCCAATATTGACCTGGTTTTGACCTATGTCAAAGGCATTAATTGTATAATATCTTATGTCCAATCAAACTGTAAAATTTTGCGGTAGAATATTTTTAACCTAATCTACATAACTGAATCTTCTTTAAACAGTTAACCATATTAACACCGTTCAGTTCCAGCGACTGTACAGTCCAATTATAGATGTTTTACTGTCAATCATAATAACGTCGAAACATAAAGGTCAACATTTGCGTCCTAATATTCCACACAGTTTCATACATCATTACATCTGTAGCTAGATTTTGCAGCTATGCTCGATCTCTCAAGTATAGTTTGCCGAGCAGTGCCAAACAGAGACAACTCTGGAATTCTTTCCTACCTCTTGTCAATAATTATTTATTACTTCATAAATTTTATGTAATATGAAACGATATTTTGCTCAAGTACAAGGAACTCCAAATGGGAATGAATAACTGTCATTGTTTTTAGCTTGATATGTAAAGGCTTGTTGATTGTATATAGGAATGTTTTCATCTTAATTATCAGGAACAGTTATCTTTCAGCACGACTTAAGGAAACTTGTGAACAGCGAATTTAACTTGTAAAATTTGACCATTTCAGTTCCTAAAGCAATTAAGTGACTGATTCCTGTCTGTAACAGACCGTATGGTGACGTCTAGTGTTCTGTTCTGGTCTGTTTGCTTATGAAATGTGGTTGTGTATCGCTGACATTTACCACGTAGTTATTCTTTCTAATATATGCATGTATATTGTGAAAAACAATTTAAAACTTAATTCACATGACTAAGCACTTATGGAATATCCTTCCTAAAATACTTTAAAAAGATAAATCCTATAATATGCCTCGTAACAATTGGAAAATTAAATATTATACTTGACCTGTCCTAAAAATAAACATCAATCTGTGTACTGAATGACAGACAATGTTAGTCATAATCGTATTTTTTCCTAAAAAAATCAAAGAATGTATTCTTATTTAAGTAAATTTGTTGAATTTATTACGAAAATCTGTAATACAGCGAAAAATTTAAATAAACAGTACAGATTACGACGACTTATGAAAAGTCATTCTGTACAAAAAACTTTGCTAATGATTAAGGTTTTGTTTGTTTGAATAGTGTTTTATGCTCTAGACTAACGTTATATGATGAAAATGGATCACCTGAATGCTGAAAATAGTGGGTTATATATTTAGTTCCGTTAGTTCATTGCGTTTACCAAATTGATTTGTCTATTAACATGTTTTCGTCCTTAAAATTGTAATATCCGATTTATTTGTCTGTTGACATGTTTCCGTCCTGAATATAACTGTAAAAATGCTTGTCTAGAAACCATTTAATTATTAAACCAAGCAACCCACGCCCCATTATCTGTACAACACCGCCCAAATATTGTCCATATAATTATCTCTAGCAAAATGCACATTTAAACACGCAGATTTCTTAATAACTAGAAAAGATTTCATAATGTAATATTACAGTAGTTACCTAAGGCAGTTTAAATAATTATTGCAATACCACGTTCTCGATTATTTTCATTATTGGTAACGTAACTATACGTTTTACCTTAATGTGCTAAGTGTAAATTTTGATTAAAATATTAAAGACCTAATTTCATGTATCATGAGATTGTATTAGTTGAAACACGTTTTTTAAAAAAAAAACTAACATAGTTACAAGCAAACATATACATACATAAACCCAAAAGATTCTGAAACAAGCTAATAGAAGCTTATTTCATTGCTTAGAGTGAGATTGTGTTGGTTTTCTATTTCAGTAAACTGTTGCTAGTTCTAAGTAATATATTAACATATTGATTAGTAAATGTAAATATCTTATAAACAGTAACGTACACAAAATAGCAGTAGTAAAAAGGACACACTATATGTCAATGTCAAGAAGTAACTCATCTGTCGAATCGTCTGAATGTCTTTGTCGCTGTCCATTTAGATCTTCGGGGTTAGAGTCTTCATCTGGCTTTGCAATAACAGACTCGTGAGAGTGTATTCTGCAATACTGAGTAATAATTTGTGTAAGCTTATTTGTGTCTTTTATCTCATTCGCAACTTTATTTCTATACATAACAATTTTCCACAACTTTGGAATCAAACAAATGAAAAGAGCAGTTACCGTCTGAGTTAAAGCCGTCATTTTGCTCATTTCTTGGAATGTCAGTATAATTGAAATAGCCATGTACAGAATAATTATAATGAAAGATACTTTAAGAAACGAGAACATTATTTCTATCCGTAAAGGTTGTTTATACCGCACGACGTATCGAAATAATGAGGCCGACACAAAACTACGTGATCCGTCCTTTTTCAACAACACTACACCTGGAAACAATCCTTTTTTGTGAAAATGTTCACAGATCTTTCGGACTTTTTCGAAAATGTTTGAATAAACAACATGGATGTGTTGTAAACTTTCGGTAATGTAAATTATAACGGTTATTGCGAAAACGAAGTACCCGTATGTAATGTCCGGATAGGCAATTAGTCCAGTAAATGTATATGTACAAACACGAGATATAAAGATGAAACTATCAATGAATAACAAAGAGAAAATGTAAATATCGAAAGCTACCCATAGTGTCATAATTATTACGGTACAATAAATTAGAAGAACACTTATCCCGTTTCGGGACATTAAATGTTTTATGGAGTTATAGTAAGCACGTATCAGAATCACAAAAAATCCTATAATTGGCAAACTGTACAATAACAATAATATCCACTCCACTATACAAAATGTAAAATAAATTGGAAGAAAGATGATCCCTGTGAAGAATTTATAGCATTGTCTGCCTCTAGTAATGATGTTAAGATATCCGAAAAATCTTCTAATTTGGAGTCGAATTCCCAGTGTCCAAAATGATGGGTTGATAAGCATATAAATATTTGCAGTTAAAACTGAGTAAAATTTTGTGAAGCATTTTTGTCTCTGAATGTCCAAAATAGCACCAAATTTGCTTTTTGTAGTCAAATCAACTGTTAATAGGGAAACAAAAAATTGTTTTTCGTCGCGCAAGCCCATGTCTATTAATACACCCAAATCTGGGGGCACACACAACAGTATTGAAACGGAAATGTAATACAGTGCAAGAGCAACATACGGGCCTCCAAAACAGGACAGGAATATATCTCTACTCAGATGATAGCCAGCTGCCATGTTAATCCAGTTCAAAGGGACTCCTGTTTTTGTGCTAGAAACAACGAACTCGGACTGAAAAAAGTAATATGCCAGAACTTCAGCAACAACACAGATAGATGACAACATAGTCCATACAATTTTGATAAAGCTTGAACAGAACCGCCCTGATGTATGGATGTTCTGACTTGCAGTCTTTAGAATGGTTCCAATCGAAATTGGATTCGCACGCAGCCATAATTGTCCAGTTGACGCGTTGTCAGTATAAACTTTATAACCCGAATATCTGTGTGTTTTACACATAACGTTGAGAAACAAAACAGGCGAAAAAAGAAACATGATCCAGCCTACTACGATTGGAAAACTCCACCACAACCCCTGGTTGATCACGGAAGTAGTACTACGGCATGATATAACGTCTCTTCGCGTTTTCTGATCGAACGTATTTTTACAACACCTGTAGCCAATAGTTTGCTCTGGACAAATGACATATTTACATATGTCGTACAATTTATCTTCGATAAAAGTTCGACTAATGTAGCATACATATCCATGAGTCAATTCGACATCACGTTCTGCACGTTCTGTAAATAGGGATTCATTAAATGCTTGTAACAACGCTAACCCTATACGTTCCGTTGTGTTTCCTTCTCCGATTATAACTGGACATGTGCCTTTCACGTTTATTGTTATTGTCGTTTTTAAGGTGTAATAACCGAGTAATCCCAATGAATAAATATTGAATTCTTTCATTAAATGTAAATACTGATACCCTCCATTTTTTCCTGGAAATGTCCAAATCCAATGCTTAGGAGTGATTGTACAACTTGTATAATTTACATGTTGAGAAAAGTTTAAGTAGATATTGACAAGGTTGATTCTAAAATCGTTCATTCGAAGATTATAAATGAAGTCGTCTATATCTCCTTTATTTATTTCCATATAACATTGATCAGTCATATGATCATCCAACGGATACCTCTTTCCATACATATCGCAGTCAGCAAATTGTTCAGCTATATCACTTACTATTTCCGTATTTTGAAATATTAATTTATGTTCTAAGTTACGACCATTCGATAAACGTAGAAACAAAATTATAATATTATACAAAACTAATTGTATGCTGTACGCCATAACGTCGCACCTGGTGTAGAGTGAAACAAGAAAATACTTGTTCTATATGAACAGTTCAATGCGCATTGTGTTTCTATTTAAAAACTTGTTTTGTTCCATTACTACGTCACATCTGGTTTATTGTGAAACAAGGAAATATTTCTTCAATATATACAATACAATGCGTATTATATTCCTATTTCACAAATTGAAATACACACGTTGCTATATTTGTTAAAAAAAATAGACGTGGTTAGGTGTCAGAATATCTTTTAAAACTGCATTTCAAGGGAGATTTTTGGTCCCATTGAACTCTTTTCAATATAAGATGTTGGCCCTTTCAATTGCCAGTCTCTGTGGTCACCCGTTTGTTTTTTTTAAACACATCGAAGCAAGCCTCGGTAATACTGATGAAATGTTATATTTCTAAAAGTTTTAAGTACATCATATTGGTCTTCCTCTATTTGATTAAGTATTATAAAGACAAAATTTGAAATCGTACATACAGCAAATAAAATCCATATTTTATAAAGCACAGCATGTTTGCTGCCTGTAGACACCATAATTATTTTAACGACGTTTCAGGACACTGGATGAACAATACCTCAATTGTACATGTCGAAGCAATTTAAAATCAAAGTTAAGTTATATTTTGATGGATGATGTTCCCTTTATGGCAACTTTTGTAATATTCTGTACTTTTAAAATAAAGCCTTGACTTCAGATTGAGATTTAAGATATGTGCGACCAGCAGTTCAGATTACGGAAGGCATTAAACACAAACCTACCATGGTCTCCATTAGATGGAAATTTATGGTTAAGATTGGTAACAAAAGGATCAACAGGAACAAAAAAATATATCAGTAATTTTCAACACAGGAAAAGTTATGATTTCAATTTCAAAAAAGCCGTTTTTGAAGTATTTGCTGTGTCTTTCATTTTTGCATTAAATGCAATGATGGACACAGTTTCATCTTGCTATCAGTCTACAAAACTCACGGTAAATCACCTTACAACAACCACAGGATAACTAAAAAAATGCCATCCAAATATAAATAGTTTAAAGAAGACAAAACCGCCCTTTTTAGTGAATCCATAATTTAAGCAATTAATAAAACTCTAATTTCAGAACTAGACAGACGTTTTGAAGTTAGGTTGCTCCCCAATTATTGTTACTGCTTCAAAGCTTGCTTTAGAAAATAATCTTAAGAAAGATGTAGCAAAGATTTTATTTGAATGTTTTTTATGGTTTTAAAATCAATAATAATGGTTCCAGATTACCAATTGAAACAAATAACTTGAAATTTTCATTGAAAAACTAAACATAGCATTAGATAAAGTTAAAAAGCTAAGCTATTGAGAATAGCAGGTCCGTTCCAGTACCGACCAATTTCCATATATGGTGCTCCCTTATAGGAGTTGTGCCAAACACGTCATCTGGGTGGAGATTAATTACACACATATCACAAGCAGTGTTAATGATTTCATTGAACACAAATTTACGAAGGTCCAGTACTCATCATTTGAAAATGTTGTTTTCATAATTAATAATTTTGTAAAATGCGCTTTGATTGCCAAGAAAAATATCAAATCGGCTTTCTGACTGTTTCCATTATATCCTGATGATTTTGATCTTTTAGGATTTTAAATTGGTTAAGATTTAAAATTGGTTAAGCTCCGGCATCAACACTTTTGTGTTGTAGAACACATCAAACTATGAAATTGACCGTGTAAATTTCAAAACTGTCAAAACCACAATGTTCTGGTTACACCAGGTATAGGTTTATCTAATTTGGTTTCCAGTTAGGCATATTTTCGTTTTAATGTTATATTCTCTTCATATTTAAATAGTGTTTGGCATTTTAATTTTTTTTGGTAGATCGCCTCGAATAAGTCTTGAATAGAAAAACGCGCGTCAGGCGTAGCAAAAGTTATTGCCTTGAACTTTGTTGTATTTTTTGATATCATTAGTTTACAAATATTTGCCCATGGATTGCTCTATTTCTTGCTCGACATTTGAACAATTGTCTACTTTTATACATTGTTCAGTTAGTCAAGAAAGTGGCTCAAAAATATAACTATCTAAACGTTTCTTGTTTGCTGGTGAATCAAACACTATACACCTGGAAAAACGTTTAGCACCCCTTAGTTTTTTTCAAGTACATATTCGAACACCCTTGGACTAATATTGGACTGCCTTTCGTTTTTAATTTGTATAGCAAACAAAAATATGCAATGTTGGGCACAATGAAACATTATTTTAACTCATTATTTTATTTACATATCATTTCATCAAAATATGGATGTTCTTTGCTCTTTCACCTACTAGTCTTTTAAAAGTATTATCACCGAAAGCTCCAAACTGTTATTTAATTGTCCAATCACACTTGAAAATGTCAATCATAAACCCCAAATTGACAGTTAGCCGTAGAAGGGTCAATATCGCGTATATCCACTGATAGCATGAATGACTGCTGCAGTCGCATACTGCCATAGGCGTCTAATTTGTTGAAGCGTTTTCTGTCGCCATTCCCGGTGTAATTGAGCTTCTTAATATTGCAAGTTCTGTGGAGGTTCCAGAGCTTGTAATCGCGTACCCAATTGATTCCATAGATGCTCTATTGGGCACAATTAAACATTATTATTTTTATTATTTACATATCATTTCATCAAAATATGGACGTTCTTTGCTCTTTCACGTAGTATTATCACCGAAAGCTCCAAACTTTTATTTAATTGTCCAATCACACTTCAAAACGTCAAACATAAACACCAAATTGACAGTTAGCCGTCGAAGGGTTAATATCGCTATTACCATTGTAATTGAGCTTCTAAATATTGCAAGTTCTGTGGAAGAGGTTCCAGAGCTTGTAAGCGCCTACCCAATTGATCACATAGATGCCCTACTGGGTTGAGATCTGGACTTCTTGCAGGCCAATGAAGAGTGGTCACAGCTTCGTTCTCTTGATATGCCCTCAATGCCCTGGCGCGATGAAGTCTAGCGTTGACATCCATGAAAACAGGTCTTGACTCTAACGGGTGGTTTTCAAATGAGACACAACTACAGGTGTAAGCACGTCCCAGGTGTACTTTCCGTCATTAAGGTTGCCATTGATTGTTACCAGATCCAGTTTGCAATCATGTGAGATTCAGCCCCACACTATAACTGAGCCCCACCAGAAGGCACTGTTGGCGCAATGTTTCTTGGCGTGTAAGCTGTGTTTTGATGCCTCTAAACACGGGTTCGCACATTAGTTACATCGAGTAAAAATCTGCTCTCATCTGACCAGTGTATTTGTCGCCTGTTTTTAAGGTTCCAACTTTGTCTTGCTCTTCACCAGGCCATCCTGTCCTGCGATGGCGATTATGAAGCATTCGACGTTTAATGACTTTTCTTTAGCTCAATCTCACATCTTAGTGACGATTTCGTACTGTTCTGGCTGACAGATTACGACAAGGTGACCATTGTTGCTTCAAACAGGTGCCTGCTGTAAACGGTTTTCCCTTGCCTACTTTAAATGATTTTGCAAGTGGAAATTCGGGATTTCAATACAGATATGTTGCACAAAAAGTGCCCTTTGCACGTGATGAAGGGAGAAAGCTTCAAGTGGACAGAAAACCACACTTGATTAAAATTTCACTCTAGAAAGCTCACATCCTTTTAATTATACATTAAAAAATTAATACTGACCAAAATCATCGAAATAATTTTTTAAATAAACGAAAAACAAAAATAATTGGGATGCTTATCTTTTTTCCGGGCGTATAATAATTGTGGGAAAGTAATGAGAACGTTTTATTGTGTTATACAGAATATAAGGCAATTGGTTTTTGGTAGTGGCTTTCTCACGTACATCTCAGGTGAGCCCGTCAGGGCGAACCTGAGATATCACCATGAGAAAGCCACTACCTAAAACCAATTGCCTTATATTTTGTTTATCGGTAATTTATAACTTAGAATATATCTTTATGAAATCCATGCAAACGTTCTAAAAAATTACAGAATCAATCTTATTAAAAACAATTTCAAAGGGACTATTTTGTCGGAGTGATCTGTGAAAAACGGAGTGCTACGTTATTTAACGTCAACGTCATTCAACTGGAATGTGGCGTAATGAATGGACGTTTATTTCATTGATCCTGTGTAAGGTTACAAGGCAAGTCATTTTTAAGCCTTTATGAAATAGTTTGTGAATGAGAATCTTTTATTTGACTCTTAATTATAATATGGGGTGTAAAATTTTGTGTTTTTAATATTTTGCTCTTTGAATTTGACAACGGTACCGTATTAACTATTATTTCAAATTTATGTGCCAACATTTCTGACCGATTTTCCAACGGATTGTCAGTTTTATTACTTTTAATTGTTTTCTATATTTTGTATTTTATGTCGTCGTTATCATTTCTGGTAACTGTTTGGTGCTGTGTTACATTTAATTTCAGTACTTTGCAGTGGCCAGGGGAGATATACGATTCACACATCATTTATTTAGAAATTCCCAATTCTAATTAAAATGCATTGATGTACAGTATGTAATGATCGATCGAGTTGTAGGTTCTTGTGTAGGCCGAATTTACTGCCGTAATGATCCTACTATAATTTTGTGATTTGTCGGATTAACCAAACAAATGACGAGGTTATTCGCAAGTTCTTCTGGCTAATGTACAATCGGGATTTTTCACTTCACAGTTGAATTTTGATGTTTGTGCAGACGTATGCTATATTTCTAGGAAAATGTGTAATATTTGGTTTTTTTTATTTTTTTTATTTGTTGTTCTTTTTCATTTGGGGGAGGGGGTTATTATATCGTGTTTTATTTTATCTTGCTTTATTTATTTGTGAACATTCTGTTAGTTACTGTTACGTAATCATTTTTTAGATTCCTCCGCCTTTAGTCACGCATGCCCGGTAATGAACTGCCTGATATTTTTTGTATCACGGCTAGTAAGCTGAGACAAGCATTATCAGTTGAAACACATCAAAGGAAAATAACACAAATTACCGATAATATTATATCTTGGGTGTACTAATAGCTCATGAAGACTGAAGGTAATACTTTCCTACAATGGTTCTATATGAGTTTTTGGAATTGTTGAAATATAATATTCTAGTTTTCATAGAAACCTCGGTATCAAGAAATGTTTGCAAAGTATATGAATCTGCTTAGACTTTTGAAAATTTTAAATGTTCATTTAATTTTCCAAAATTATCGCCAGTCCTTATGACAAAACTGAATTAATTGCATTGCTTGTTTGGAAAAAAGTAAATATATATAGTCCACTGCTTAATCTTATAGATATGTTTTAAGATGAAAAGGGTTGGTCTGGTCGACACCACTTAATCATTTATTATTTCAAAGATGTTATTTGGTATTTGTTATGGATAAAAATTCATAACTACAAGATTTGATGCTAGAAAACCACTTAATTTTTAATTATTACATAACATTGTTTCTATATTTCCAAGGGTTTGCAGTTCATACGATGCTTCCCTATTTGCTGTCTGTATTTCGTTCAATTTATAAGGATTGGTAAATTTACTTCGTCAACAAATTCAGAAAACCACATGATAACAATTCAAGATGTTTATTGATCTTGGAAGTAATTTATTAGTATTGAGATTACCGTCCTCAACAACCAGTAGTCACTATCCTTGTAATATCCCTCTCAATTGCCCAGTATGTAATGTGATTCGTATTAAAGGTAAGACAAAACTTATATGGCTCTTTGTTTTGAATTCTAACCTTTTGTATTGAATTTGAAAACATTTAAGTCAGTAAGGAAGACATTTACGGAGTATAGGGTTGATATTTGCAAGTGTAGAGAAACATACGATACATCGGCCTACTGGGAGAAACCTAGGCCGTAACAAGAATATTTATATGGGTGCATATTTCATCTTGAGTATCTTGTGTTCAAAGGATGGTCAATTTTATTGTGACCAAAATGTTTCCTTCTTCCGTCATTATATTTTCCAAGATGTTAACTAGTAATGTTTGAAGATGTAACTAATTATAAAAATATGAAAAGAGCTAAAAGTAGAGAAGTATGAACAAGGGAATGAGAACGATTTGTTTTTTACAAAAGTAATGCTTCTATTATAAGATATACAGATAAGCAAGATGGTCATCCAGCACTCTTTGCTTAAGACGGTGTACATTTGTCTTGTTTCAGGCAGGTGTCTTGTTTCAGGCAGGTGTCTTGTTTTAGGCAGGTGTCTTGTTTCAGGCAGGTGTCTTGTTTCAGGCAGGTGTCTTGTTTCAGGCAGGTGTCTTGTTTCAGGCAGGTGTCTTGTTTCAGGCAGGTGTCTTGTTTCAGGCAGGTGTCTTGTTTCAGGCAGGTGTCTTGTTTCAGGCAGGTGTCTTGTTTCAGGCAGGTGTCTTGTTTCAGGCAGGTGTCTTGTTTCAGGCAGGTGTCTTGTTTCAGGCAGGTGTCTTGTTTCAGGCAGGTGTCTTGTTTCAGGCAGGTGTCTTGTTTCAGGCAGGTGTCTTGTTTCAGGCAGGTGTCTTGTTTCAGGCAGGTGTCTTGTTTCAGGCAGGTGTCTTGTTTCAGGCAGGTGTCTTGTTTCAGGCAGGTGTCTTGTTTCAGGCAGGTGTCTTGTTTCAGGCAGGTGTCTTGTTTCAGGCAGGTGTCTTGTTTCAGGCAGGTGTCTTGTTTCAGGCAGGTGTCTTGTTTCAGGCAGGTGTCTTGTTTCAGGCAGGTGTCTTGTTTCAGGCAGGTGTCTTGTTTCAGGCAGGTGTCTTGTTTCAGGCAGGTGTCTTGTTTCAGGCAGGTGTCTTGTTTCAGGCAGGTGTCTTGTTTCAGGCAGGTGTCTTGTTTCAGGCAGGTGTCATTTTAATTATTGCAATTCAGTCCTTTCCAAACAATTTTGTGTTTCAAATGAAAAACATTATAAAAATGGTTGATAATGTGACGTTGTTTATTTTGATGGCTGCTATTCGTTTTGGGTTTTTTGTTCAATAAGTTGTTTGCAGGTAAGCAAACAGATTTATGCTAATGTGGTTGAATTTTGTTGAAGCTAATCTGCTTTGGAATAACCAAGCAGAATAGAGTATTGTGCTACATTGATTGGTTATCCTTTAATGTTTTCTGGTCAACAAGTTGTATGTTGTCCAATTGTCATTTGAAATTGCATTTGCTAATGCTATTGAAAACAACTGCTGTTACAAAGCTTATCACTGTTCATGTTTGTTATTATTTAATACGATCAATATGCAAATTATATATGTTTTCATACATGCATGCCATTAAGCATTTAATGTCATTTAGTGTTCTTCATCTCCAATATAATTATTCTGGTGAAGTTACTTACGCTCAGGAATGCCAATGAAATGTAATAATGTGTATGTTTTCTATGTTCTTTTAAAAAATGTTTATCAACTAAATGATGATTTTTTCTGGCGAGACAAAATGTTAGTACCTAATATGACCACCACATGCATCTATCAATGTCCTACATATTCTCTATTGTTTTATGTGGAATTCTTTCAAACTAATCGTGTAACGCATTTGTTAATTAATTGTTGATTGCGTTCGGTGCCTGCGAACTCGCTTGACCAGTTCGTCCTATAGATGCTTGAGTGGATTCAAATCTGGCGAGGGACAACGTAACACATTGAGCTTGCTATTAACAAGAAAAGCCATGGTTACACTTGTTGTATGATCGGAACATTATCATTATAAAATAACTCTCTCTGTCAGTTGATAGCAGGCAGAAAGTGTGGTGTCAGGATATTGTTTCTATAACGCTTAGCTGTCAGCATTCAATTCATGTAAGACAAATGTGTTCTGGCTCAAAAGCTATTCCCGCCCACAATACGACGTTTGTACCACCGTATCTGTCTTTCTAATGGAAACCAAACATCAACACAAATTAGACGCCATGGTTCACATCAGCTAGCTCGTTCCCGTCTGACGCAGGTGACGAATTTCATGCGGTCGTAAAGTGTGATGTCATCGAAACGGCAAAATTAGCAGCAGGGGTGTCGCCGAATAAGTTTTATTTTGAGGTAGCCAACCCGGATGTAGCTGTCTGGGGCATTTGTGGTTATTCGTAGCTTGCCACTTTTAGGATGATCTCGTTATGACCCAGTTTGGTGAAACCTCAACAAGTGAAACGAAAAAGCGAACTCTAAACACACTGAATTCACGAGCAACCTCACTTTGTGACTGGAACCTATGATTACATGTAGCATGTTCCAGTCTTTCATGGTCGCATTTCATGGTAAGTGTAAAAATTACTTGGTGGATACGATATCATGTTGAATAAATCTCTCTTTGCATTAGACACATGCTTAATTGTCTTTATCATGTTGGTGACAACATTTTGTAATTATTATAAGTTGCTGGGTTAAGGAAGAAAACGTAGCCTGTTTAGCGACTACAACGAGCCTACTCTTATTGACATCTACAAAAGTGGTCTTGGCGTGCAAGGCGCTTTTATTTTGTTAAAGGACTATATTAGTTAAGGAATATGTAAACTCAAACGAAAGCTCAACACAAAATTCGTCTGCGCAAAATTAATTAATTAAGCAATTAAATATAACAAAAGTTACCTTTATGACGTCATTTGGTTCCTTTCTTTGGTTCAACGGAGATGTTGAGTTTTGTTCGTGTCTTCTGGAAGGAGCAATTAAAGCATATGATATTTTAAATGATTAGCAGTTACTTTCCTGGAAGATTTTCAATTAATTTATGTGAGAAGACAGAAAAGGTACATCATTAAAACTGTTGTTCTCAGTCGAATTTTTGAGTCCATCTTTTGAACGATGGACCATTTCTTCTTGAAACCGTAATAAGACAATTTAATATTAAAATCTTAGGTTAAAAAGTTATTTTGGCCATTATTTTTCATTTCCAAAATGTATTATATCTACACAAAACACTCAACATAACATAACCAGGTATTACAAGTGACAGTGAATCTAATAGGGTTAATAATAATGTTTGTGTGTGTCAGTCTGTGTGTAGAACTAGAACTAAGGTTTACAAATCGATCATGTGAACAATAGGTTTGTTAGTTATTTAAAAGAATTTGCAAAAGCAATTAATTTCATTGAAATGGAAACACTTAAATCTACCTACTAAAGTTTGAAAAGAACAAAGTTTGTATTCATCAAATCACAACACGAAAAGGCATTGATGATACCTGTAATGTTTAAATTATTTTTGATTTCTACATTATCAGAGAAATTTAGAATCTTATAGAGTTGCATATTCTCTCGTTTTCCTAACAGTTGTCGATCAACATAGATATAATTTTACTAGTAACCTATATTTATGCAATTATAATATAAAATACATTTTAAGTGCAGTTGTCAACGAATTACAAAGTATTTCATTTTTTTGTCCATAAATAGTTGTACACAAATGAAGGCAAAATAGAATTTATATCAACAACTACTGCTGGTAATTTTTAGCGTATTATGAACGACAGTTTCGCTTATCTTACAGTATTACCTGTTAAAAAGTCAGTTGAAAACAATTCTATACAGCTGGTTGGTGTAAAATCGTCTTGTAATTCCTTGTTAATATTTGGTGTCAATAAATTTTATTCGGTGTACAGTTATGTAAACAATAGTTTATTAAATGGCAAAATTGTGTATGTGTATAAAATGATTGATTGAATTGATGTTTACTTTACGTCCGGCGGTATTTCAGCTATATTCGCAACAATAAATAAATTCCGGAAATATGTACCAAAGGGCAACACATTTTGATTATAACTGGAAAAGTATTGGTTATAGGTTGGAGCGCAACTTTAGCCTTCTATAGCGGGTACAACGAGTCTACTCATATTGACATCTGCAAAAGTGTCTTTAGCGTGAAAGAAGCGAGGCACTCGCCAAACACGTCACCCACTACGGTCCGTGGCTAGGCTTTTCGTATAATGTCAGTACCTCTGTTTTTCAGATGATATGTTTCATTTAAAAGAATACGTTGTGCAACCAGTTGCTTTCCTCTTGACAAAATGAACGCTTACACTTATTTACTCTAAAGATACGATACAAAACATCATAATAAAAACTCTTCAAAGCAGAAACTATTGTCGCAATTGCCGTTGCTTGAATGTAAAGGCCAATTTGTTTGCAAAACACACTGCCAACCTCTAATAAAACGATAGTTTAGTAAGCTAATTTTTAAGTTATTATTATAATTCTTTAATCTGCTTAAACAATCTTATGGTGATGAAAATCAAATAAATATCATATTAAACTAAACGTTTGAAAATCTGTTAAAACATAGGTGGAAATTGTGCTGTTTTCATACACAAATGAAATTTTATGTAATCAGGTACTTGAAGAAACAATTCCATCAATATCAGATTAAAATTTGGTCTTAACTAAAATGATGCATACAAAATCACTGTCAATATGACCATCGAATCTTATTAATAAAGGAGTTAAATAGGACAACAAATCTATTTTTTTATCATTCGCTTTTTTCAATCATGAAGTTATGTTAAGATTATCATTCGCTTTTTTCAATCATGAAGTTATGTTAAGATATATTATTATTTAAAAGTAAACCTCAATTTATATCTGTGTTTCTAACATTTTGAACAAATCCAACTAAAAAGAAACAAAAATGTTATGCACATTATAAATACTCTGTTTTCATAGACGTTTGGAGGCAGGACAATCATTGTCAATCCACAAAAAATATTTTGTGAAAGAAACTATATTGATAACATATTAAATGTTCATGTTCCCCAGTCCAAAATGTGCATGCTAAAAATATACCTGTCTTAAGACAGGCAAAATGACAGACGATGGCAGTCCATCTCATTGTGTCTTCGGTAGGCGAGTGCTTAAATTAGTAAGTCATATGTAAGTCAAGTGCGCTGTCAGCAAAGAGGTTTTTCACTTGAGCCTTACTGTGTGGAAAAAATGTACTCGAATCCTTCCTTACTGGACAAACGGGGTCAGGGTGATCAGTCCGAATAATTTTAACAAACATAGGATTTTGTCATAGCACTTCTAATACACGCGTTCATAAAAACAAAGAACTAGATATGAATAAACACACGAAAAACTGCAGATTTATGTAAATCCACTCTTTCTTTATAATTAAGGGGATTGGCAATATAGTAAATGAAAAAAGAGTAAGTCCGGTAAATTGATATATAGAACCTAGTCGGTTTTTCTGAAGTAGGTTAAACTCATCCAAGTAAGTGTCACACAGTTAATCTCAACTGTATTACATTTGTTATTTCATGTGTTGAATGATAATAACCCTCAAATATGACTAAAACATTAGGATTCTCATTAACTATATAGCAAACGCTAAAATCACAGAAGCACCAAGTTTTACTGCTGGTTTTTATTTGAGTTCTTTTTTTATTTATGTTTAGTTTCGTCTGAAAACTGTTTTGTCAGTGTTTTCATTGTGAGTCTTTGTCCAATCCGTGGCCAACTTGTTATTTACTTCTTTATTAATAAACCCAGCAAAATGTGCTCTCTAACTTCAATATGTTTTAATTCTTTAAAGTAGTAGTAGTTAGTGAAAGCAAGGTTTATACAATAATACACAATATTAATCTCAGTCAAATTGGGAATTTATTTATTGATCGTTGATAACATTTGCGATTTAAAAAAAGTGTTTTAGCTTGTATTTGAGTTATGATGCATGCACCTTATAACGTGCAAAATTACAATAAAAAAACAATCAAAACAAAATGCTCAAATCGCAATAATAGGTTGATAACACTGATTCAAATGATAGTTAGATATAAGATTTAATAAACACTAAGATAAAGCTTAATTTTCTATAGGAAGAAAATAGGTAAGTGTACGAGCGCGATTTATATAATAGTTCCTGATGTAAAGCTCATTATTACGATATCTTGACAGAGGGGTGGCAAATAAAAAAGTATATTAGTCTACAATATTGACTCTTTCAATTGCAAAATAAAAAAAAAACTCGTGTTGTCAAATTTTCTGTAATATACACGGATATTACAAATAACATTTAAACAGCATTTTAAATATTTTTCTCTGCGAATCTATAGTTGTGAACGATAATATAAATAATTCTTTTGTCGGTAACTGACAAACAGGAACTAATATTTTATACTAAACAAATTCGCTAAACAATCCATTGTTTTAATGCCTAAACATGCACAAAAATTCATTATGCAATACATTGATCTATATCATAATTTATGGCAATTGTCTTTGTTACATACTCGCATATCAGTTGTTTGTTTGTTTTTTTTTTTAGTTTATAAGAAATAAATTAATATGAAAAATCTTAATTTTTATAAATTCAATTAATTTTATTCGTGAATGTTATCTGTATCTTAAACCGCTCTCTTTATTAGAATAGAATAAGGCTATTAGGTTTTACAAATTTACATATTACTATTAATACATATTAATATTTTTCTATCAACTGTGCATCCGCTTTAAGTTGTCGAGCAAATGCAAAACATGTGTAAGAGTTTCTCATTTGAATGTTATTTTATATATAGAACATTTCGCTAACAGTTGTCTCCGAGTCAGGAAGTGCGTTCATTTTTTATCGGTAACATCGTTGTAAATGTAAACAAATACAGCGTAGAAAATAAGCATCTACAATAGGAGTAAAATCTGCATAGCCTTTCAATGCTGACAATTATGTCGTTATTATAAATGATTGGTTCTAGAATAAAATTAACTACGTGCCATTTACGAGCAGGAAGAAAACCATTCCTTAGATGTTGCTTCACTCTATAAAAAATCATCTTGCACTTGCTTCATTACTACCCATTACATGCAATGGCGTGTAGGGCAGCAAGAAAGGTACAACAAGGAGACTTTGTTGGTATTGTTTAAGTGTTAAACGATTGATGATACCAATGACAAAACTTTATCCCCTTTGTCCGTTAAAACCACCCCACATTTCTCTACTTTACCCAGGGACATAGTATCATAATTTGTACCAGTTATAGATGTTAATTTGGTACCTCTGTTTATTGGTAAAATGATAGGTTTTCAAAAGGACAAACAATTTAAAGTTGGCAAACTAGTTACGTGACAAAATTGTCAAATAAAAAAATTCCAGTGAACAAACTTGTCAGTGGGAGAAATTACCGGTGTTCAAAAATTATAAAAAGAACAAAAAATATCCAGAACCGTAACAAATTGCCATTAAACGTTTTGCAAGTCCACAACTTTAAGAGAACACCCCAATTTAACTTCTGGTATTCTTGAGTAATCCAGATGTGTCTGCAGTATATGTATATTGCTTATATTTGAATAATTAACAATGTGTAATGGCTATGCATTTACAGATTACAATTACCAATTTAAATATATACGTCAAACCATCGCCACACTTTAAGGTTATTTTATTCAGCTTGTAGTTTGTGTGAGGCTGGTCAATTACTAAATGATGCTTGTTTCCATTTTCACCTAGACACGCTAGAAGGTAGCTAAATGTATAAAATAGAGTTAGCGTAATGGATATTAACTACACAAGAAAATGAACATGATCCAAATTTTTACGAAAAGTTACATATATTATGAATTTTATGGGGAGTTTTCTCAAATTTGTGATACCGATATAGATTCTTAATATTTCTTATTTATTATAAATGAGTTATTTTTTTTTATTTTGTGATAAATCGCCCTCTAAGCTATACAATCTATAAAGAGACACATTTAAAGTTTAAAAAAAAATCCTACATTCATTAAATGAATTTAATTAAAAGTACGTAAAAGCTTATATTTACCAAAAACATATTCTCTTCGTCTTGTTTTATTTGTAGCGGCTATAATGAACCTGCACTTTTCAAACAACACTCCGCACACGTTCAGAATTATAACAAGATAACCATAAATGAGAGGGCATCCCCTGTCCACCACTACTGGACGATTTGTGCAGCTCAGTTGGTCGCGGATAGGGCAGCTGTAAAGTATGGTTCCAAATCTGTCCTCGTTACAAATTTAAAAGTTTATTACACGTCATAAATGCATTAAACATAATAAAGGATTTGATAATGTCAACAATATAAAATCCAAAACAGGAAATCGTTAGATTAAAACATTTAGACAATATCCTATTGCACTCTTACAACGTACTAACTGCCCCAATCTCAAATTCACAAACCTCTATATTGATAATTTTGTTTAAGAACCTTTGAGTTACGTTTGATTAAAATAGTCTTTTCGTATTTATATAAACAAAAAGGCAAATAATGAAGTGGACCACGATATTAATACCTATTTTAATACTGAAACAATGAAAAAGAAGCGACTCAATAGTTAAAACGACGTTGTTTGTTCTTTTGGTATTTACATTACAACTTTCCTACCTGATATAACGAATTCCATTAATATTATTTATAAAATTTAACAATTTAATTTAAGCTGTTGTATAAAAGACAATGTATTTTGTCGTTTCTACACCTTTTTATACTTAAGTTGCAACAGTAAATTTTTCGTAGCTCTTCTGACTTAAGTATGGTTGACTATTTTTGTCTGTCGTAAGTTTCCCCTGTTTGAATAACATTTAAGTTGCTTGAATAAACGGTAAAAAACCTGGCTACAAACCTTCTAAAACGTATGTACGACGATGTACCTTGAGGGCTGTATCGATATACACATATGTGTACAAGTTACAGTGCTTTAATCTAAAAAATATTCCCAACAGAAGTTTCTATTACTTTTATTTCATCGAACAAATTTACCCCAAATTTTTTTTCTACAACATTTAATACAGCAAATAGTTGTTAAAACTTAATAATTGTACCAGTACAAGTCAACGAATGAACATGTATGGACAGGAGAAAACTTCCTAAGGTATATAGTAAAATATAATAAATTAGTCACAATGTGATTCCTGAAGCAGCCCTCGATATATGTTTATCTTACATAATTTTAGAAAACTTAGCGTAGCTTCCCTTGCGTCAACTGTCGAGTTAAAGAGAAGCAAACAAAAAGAGTAAAAAAAGGTTGACCAAAAATATTCGTCACATTCTGTGTGACGGATACCCTATAACAAGCCACCAATTATTGATAGAGACAATATATTTATTTATTATATAGATAGAGATGAAATATCGAATTTTCCGAGTGACAGAAATCACAGTAAATCGCATGTGAAAATTATCGTTTATTTTCACCCTCGGGTTTTTTCCCGTCAAAAAGTGTCTTTTCGATGATCAAAACACAAAAGCTAAAATAATTGTTCACTAATAGACCGGAACCTGCTAGAACAATATCCTATAACATGTCATTTAGCGTGACAATATCCTTATTTGTTATTTCAGAACGAAATATTAGTTAGCTGGCGTCCTGATCAAGATAAGGGCGGGCATGTTGCAGTTGGTTTTGTACTATACAGATATACATCCCGGTTCATAAAATTTAGTATTAAGCATTTAAATTTTACGAAAACAATTTTGATCTATATAATAAATAGGATAATCAATTGGACATCGTGAATATCCAAAATATGATCTCTCGTGGCGCATAAAGCATCAGATTAAACTCGTTTAATCAAATGCGTTATGCGGTACTCGTGATCATATTTTGGATATTCACTCCTCCCAATTAATTATCCTATAAGTATGGGCAACCTCATTGTTAAAAAGAATGACAATTGTAATTTTTTACAGTGTTCAACGCGTTATCTTTTTTCAATAACTTTTTACCTTTACACAGAAAAAAGACGAATCCTCTTGGACCCCTTATTCTGTGTACATTTATTATTTAGTACTTTGAAGCGATAAATACAGAAAATGTCGTCAAAATATTGTTTAGATCCGGTACAGTGCAATTAAAATGTTGACTGAAATTGACTGAAAGAAATTTACAATATTTGTACAAGAACCGTAAATTATGGATATTTATAGATATATGACAGAAATTTCAGTGCATTTTTTTACTGTTCATTGGAATGATTTCCCCATTTACTTGACGTTTTTTTATAACAGTATAGGTCAAATAAAGTGTACATATAATCTTATTCTTCCTGGTTATCGAAAAAATTAAGCTCAGGATTTTTCAAATCTACACGTGAAGGAATAAAACAAATAAAAAGTTAAGTTAAGCATGATATTTTCAAAGCTGAGAACATTACCCCTACATTTCAACGCAATTTAATGTAGAACATATGAACTAAAATTTTTATTCTAGTTTTGCTTAAACTTCTAGAACGTTTGATCGGATAAACAAATTCGTTCAAAAGCCAACACACTGAGTTTCATATTTAGTGGTTTAAAACACGAACAATTGTTTCTATGAAAGTAGAAGTTTTTAAAATGATTTTAATATTTAATAAAAAAATATACAACTAATTATCTAATGAGTCAGCTTACTCAATTCTTGTTTATTTAGCCGTCACTTTCTCTTGTAAGCATCGATAGAAATGCTTATATATTTTATTTTTAATTACAGTAAAATGTATTCCTATTGAAATATAGACTGTGATAGTGTTCTTTCCTTTATTTTTGCCGAATATTCCAGTGTACAAAAATGAAGTTTCATGAAATAAATTCAAGAATGTCCATTTTACACAATACACATGTTTGAGCGAGTGTAATTACATTCATTAAATCAGTTCATTTTTTCGGGCAATTAAACGCAATGGTTGCGTGAAAGGATTGCGTTTATTCGCAAAGATTGCTTTTAGACAAAAGGTATTGCGTCTTATCGCAATGTATCACCTTTAATCACAATAATTATATGTATTGCGTATAACCACAATCTTTTGCGTTTAAGCGCACTAAAAATATTTTTCCCAACAAAGTGACATGAATAATCTTCCGTACAATTCGAAAATTAACAGTATAATATTTGCAGCGTATAAGTCAGTTCATTTTAACGAATAATAAACATTAAAAATCTCAATCTTGTTTTGTTTCTAATTTATATATGCATTTTCTCTTCGATGAGAAAACTGTAATGGCATGATCAATAGTAAATAAATACTTTAATGCTTTGGCAATGAGGCTACAATTCTTGAAAGTGTAACATGAGACCTATCTGCGTTTTAGCAGGTAATAGATAGCCAGTCAATATCAACTAAGCTTTTGAAGTACTTTTTAGGCTAAGAATTAGCAGGGAGTCTGGTAATACAAAGCTCTCTGGTTCGACCTCCGATGGAGTCATACTCTATTGCTACAAAAGTAAAACTACAAATGTATTTCGAAAAATATACAAATGTTGTGTGCGATATTTTACTCTAGTCTTAATCAGGCAAATATATATTCAAGTTAAGAAACAATATTTTACTGTTTTTGTTTTTCCTTATAGCATTTTGACATAAGACTCAAATTTATTGTCAGCTCTAAAATGTAGGAGAAACAAAATTCCTATTAATTTAACTGTCATAAAAACAAAAAAGGACAAAAATTAATCGGAACACCAATGCACATTTAGACATGCTAATATTGTTAATAAGATAGATACATAGTCAAGAGTTATTATTGTATCTGCTTAAATTTATCGTATTGTACAATTTTGTTTAAATAATGATAACTCTTAAGAGGTAAGGGAAGTTTATTGCGTATGTGAATCTCGTGATTAACACTACTGTTTGTGAAATATTTTATACTACAGGTAGGTACGTTATTTGTAACCTTGGTTTAGGACATTATGTTAGTTTTGCAGAATATTTCGGTGGGTTTCCTGACAAAAAATTATTTCTTCATAAAGGTGTGTTTGTTGTCCTATACTTTTATTGGTTAAAAATGTAATATATATTCTATTACATTCAGCGTTCAATTTGCTTTATTCTGTTTTTACTTCTTAAACGTTTGGTGCAGTTAAAAAATGTAAGTAAATTAAATTAAAAAAAAATATTTATTTTATTTTGTTAATAAAAGTATTTATTTATTTGTCTAACAGACTTATTTGTCAAAATAGATAACATTGTTGGATATATTAGTTACACAAATACATCGTCACTCGTTAGTACAAATGTACTTTCTCTATCTATGTATTTATTTTGGTTAATGTAGATATAAGGTCTAGAACGTTTGAGAGAATGGTGAGTGGTAGTGTCTGAACGGTGTGAGTTCAAATTCCGCTGAAAGTATTCAAAATTAATTGTAATCTTATAATGTCCGGATTATATGTAAGCGTATTTAATTATTGGGTATTTACCTAATTTTTTTCATTTTTCGAAATCCTCTGGATTAATTATATAGCTGTAATTTAATGGATTTATCACTTTCTTAGGACTTTTTATAATAGTTTATTGTATATCACGAGTTTATGTTCTTAGGAACAGTTTTATTTTTGTGTCCGCATTTAACTTATTTTTCTTTTTAGTGAACAATGAAGATGTTTCAAATTTGGTTGATTTTGTGTATCTTGTTTTATGCTCAATTCTCCACGGTGTATGTAAGTAAATTTAATTAACAATTTGTTCATATAAACACCCAGTAAAGCGAATATATTTAGCTTTAAACATTATTAATAAAATCTAAATCTCTCGATTGGCACCTGCGGCTTTAATATTAGACAGTGCCAAAGAAGCATCCCAACAGCTCACGTTAGATGCGCCAATTAAGAGCAGTACGATGATGTTCATCGCTAAGAATATTGCTAGAATTTTATGCTGCAATACGCTTTATTGTTTGTGACATGTTCTTGTCCTAAATAAAGAGGACAATCTGCTCCGTATACTGCAAACATACAACATGTGCAACAAGCAAACAAACAGGGAGGATAATGTTATGATGTGATGTTGTCCCTAAACAAATTCTTATAGACATCTGTAAATGTGAGAGATGTACAATGAAAAAATTACTTCATGCAAAATATCATATCAATTTATGTAAGGAATTTCAGTTTTAATTGTTCATTTAAAAAAAAATTGAATTTTATTTGTAAACTAAAATATGGTTGTTCAGGAACACAGGTTATACAAAATGACGTGCATTTGTCACATGACTTATTAAATACCCGTAATATTTAAATAGTTATATAATGTCAGCGCTGTTTACCGCAAAATTTTGCAAGTATTATCGATAAAAAATAAACTATATGGAATATTTGAAATTAGTGAACAGGGCAGACTTTATAACATTATTTGGGTGTATTTACCACATTCATAAATTGCTGGTCGTTCGCGGTTAATTAAGCTTCAAGATATCCATATTAGAAATTCAAAATATTGCTTAAGGGGCATGCAAGAATCCAACATCCGTTTCTAATAAAGAACATGGCATTTTGTATCTCCTAGAGATTTTTTTCATTTTAACGTTTTTCACTGTAAAACACATACCATTTCTGCAACATGAATGAAATAAATTTCTATAAATCTTTAAATGTGTTTTGTTTTATTGTATGGTTAAATATTATGCATGTATGAAATTTTGAAATGAAGATATGTAAATTTCCAAATATCTATCATAAAGGCTGACATTACTATTTATAAATGAAGGTATTAACAAAATACCGAACGAAAAAGACAACACACATCTAAGTACAAGAAACCGGCAAACATGACAACAAATAATCAAAAGTATTGGAACTACAAATGGTCCTGACTTGGCGTAAGCATTTCAAAAGTTATGGTGGGTTCAACCAAGTTGTATGGCATGCCAAAAATAATAAAATGGATGTTTGCAATAAACCGATTGGTCAAATAATTGATTTAATGGGTATTCAGAAATCGTTCTCTGACATTATAACTATATACCAGCGTTCAGTTTTATTGGCAAATGTATCTCAATTTTATAATTTATTATTTTCTGTTTCTTTACCAATATTAGTCAAAATTCAGCAAAGATGGAGCGTGCGGGGTCACGAAAGGTTGTTATAGTGACTGCGACCAGAACACATGTACTTATTTGATTTCTTGGTCTAGCCGGAATGCTTCAGTGATGTTAACCATAATTGCAGAACTATCAAACTCCGATCAGTATGTTTCCGTCGGATTTTCACATACACAATCTATGGTAATAGTTATAAAACTATCTTGATATATTGTCTAGATGGACCACCACACTTTTAGAAGAAATACAATGAAAATATTCATTTTTATTTTTCCAATTTTTTCTTGAGATTTGAGAATATATCATTTTGTCCTGCTACTGCAACCGCTAAATTGCATTAACTTAAGTATTCAAATTTATTGTCTATCTCATTAAAAATTCCTAAACTTTAGTTTTGCATAAACAGTTATGTATCATTGTTGCTTTGTAGTAGTCAGACGTAGCCGGGAAGTATTGTTCTGTAATAGGAATTTTGCGAGTCAACGGCACTTCTTGTTATAGTACTATTTAAGCATGAATTTGCATCAAACAAGCTAAGAGTTGAACAACACAAAAAGACTGACTACTATATGTTCGGGGCTCTGAATATCTAAAAATCACATTACCCCTGTTGTATGCGTATATTGTTTTATCAAATTGTCATGTACGTTAAACGCCAACCTGAATAACAGAACTATTTCGCGGTTGCATTGTACAAGAAATTATTATTAAACAAATTATTACTGATATAATAAAAATGACAAATGCATGTGCAAATATTGCTCAGATCTACGAACAATTTAACAAGTTGAACCTTCATTTTCTGAGAGTTACAGTTTTAGTGAAAATGTAAGGCAAACTCATTCCAAATTATAAGAAGAAGGTCAATTAACTTAATAAAGACATTATTAGTAAGGGTAGCAAAGAACAATTTTTATTAATTATTAGGATGGTTCAAGCGTAACATCCTGTCTCATGACAAGCAGCGGAACTGTATTTACCTTTGAAAATTCTTACAACAAGGGACACCACAACAATCCAGTAACAAATGTAAGTCATCTATTTTAGTTGTACTGAAAGTAGAAAGAAACAGTGATCGAAATCGAAAAAGTATGTTTTGTTCGTTTGGTTGATAGTCTTTTATTAAGTTTCTTGCGGTGATAACAATACAAAACTAAAATGTAAAAAAATGCGAACTATTAGAAGTAAACCAAGAGTTTAGGATGAGCATGTGTTTCTTGCCTAAAGAACGCCAACATTATGTTAAATCATATTGACGTAGACAAAATATCTTAGTTTATTAGATACACTTTTCTTGCATCACAATAGCTTTAAAAATTAATTGTATTTAATTTGTTTCCACATGTCTTAACGTATAATAATTGTCATTGCTGGTTACGTTTTCGGTAAAACTTACCGTGATTTCTAACCAAACAATTTCTCATTGAGGATCGTATGTCTCTATTAAAGTAAAAAGCTGATGTTTCTATCTTAAACATCGATCTTTTAAAACGTATATAAAGTTTATTTGTTTATTCGTGGTTTAACGCACTTTCAGTTATGTTTCAGCTTTATCGTGGCTTTATCGTGGCATCCAGTTTTGGAAGGAGTAAGCTGGATGTAGAAGTTCTCGGTAAAGCCCCCAACCTCAGGCTAGGAAACGGGCAATAATTGTCAGCAGTATGCTTAGAACCACAGCTAGGTGTTGTAAACAAAAGTAGAAGACTAACTACCTTAACCACCTGGCCACAGATAATAAAGAACAAAATTACGTCAAATCTTAGTTTAAAAACAATGAATGATGTTTCAATTGCTTTATTCATCGAGTTAGTGCATCAATAGCTTATCAATTGAAAAACATTTATTTATGAATTTTTCCATGCATCTACTTATATTTTTTCAAAAGAAAATTATGTATAAATTGTGTCTGATTCTCGTTAAATGTCATAACGATTCAAGTATTTTTATGTCGAGAGTACAAATAATAATAGTAGTCAGTCATCAATCAATAATATTGGCTGGAAATTAATTTATTATATAGCCTACAGCTGGTCTGTCTTCTCTTGCTGGCCACTACGTCGGAAACACTATTACTTGCACGTTTCAAAGGTCAAATGTGAACGCTGACCCAAATGTATTTGATCTGACAAATGATTATTATATATTGTATGCGGCAGGACCAGTTTCTGGAGGTAATTTTCTCACTGCCTGTTTATAAAATTACTTACCTACTAAAATATTTATCCTCAACTAACTTCAAGCTGTTCATTTCACGGTTTTTACAAAAGAAATTATTTACTGTACATGTATTATAGAATCAGCAATACAGAGTTCGCAATTCATTATACATGTTCATTAAAACATGGTATCTATACATTTGCAAATTTTTAGACAATATGCGTAAATCTTCCTCCTCAATAAAACCTAAATATTGTTTACTGGATGCTAATCAAATATTCAATGGCTATTAATTTACCAATTTGTTTTCAAAACAATAGACCACAGATCTTATTATATCTTCACATGCCTTAATGTCTGACAAATATTTGACTGCTAGATATATATTTGAAAAAAAAACCACACATATCGGCTATCCTTTTACTTCTCATAACCGACTGCAAGGTGACGTATAAAGCCTTCTTTGTTATTACAATAGTTATGACATTAAAACATAGTCCATACAATTTACTTCTTACGTTTTTTATGGTTCTATGTTAAATTTAAAGTATAATTGGTTACGTTTTTTTTACGATTTAAGGTAAAAAGCACGAGCACTTTACGGCAACCTACTCTTCTGAGAAAGCTGACTTGCAGTCAGTAATCGATTTAGGAGAAGGAAATCCTACAAGAATCAAGGCACACGGTAAGTATTGGGAGATTTAGTAAATTTAGACAATGACTATATCACTAACAGAATCAACGATATTCATCTCAGCACTGAAGTCTGACTACTGGGCAGGTGATACCCTTGGGGCTTACAGCCCATCAGCACAGGCATTAGCCAAGTGGTTGCAAATAAAACGTCATCAAAGATACCAAGGTTTATAGAATTTATATAGCCAGACGTGCGTTTTGTCAAATCAAAACTCATCAGTTGCGCCCAAGCCCAAATAATATTTAAAAACGAATGATTAAGATGTTGTATACCTTTTATCACCAAACGCACCAAAAGTCCAAAACGTTACACCAAATCCGGATAAGCCTATCTACGCCTTAAAAAAAGAAAAACTTTAGAATTGAAATAATTTTCGCAATTTCAGAGCAGTAAATTTAACAATTAAATAATTATTTTCTTCCCTTGAAGTAACTATTAATCATCAATTCGTCAACCAATCTTACCTGTATATTTGTTATTCCAAAAATGTGTACGTAAAGTATTTTCAACTAGTAATAACTGTGTTGGGATGCTAAGAAGAAATTTAAAAAAAAAACAAAATACACATGATGTTTTAGTTTGTGCATTAAAATCTACTTACATATCAAAAGTAGTTGCAATCGGACTAAATTGATGTTTAGGGGGTAGGGTGGAGGAATGTGCAGTGAAACGGCGGTCATTACAAAATGGCATCGTTCGCGTCCAATATTTTCGCAAAATGCTCAGAATAGTCAGCTTTATCAGTATACCACTTTTCATTGAAATTTCTCATGCCATTCCTGAGATCTGAGAACTGCACTTTTTTCTTTAACGGCGGTCATTTTGAATATTTAAAAAATGGATTGCAAAACTTCAGGTCCCCCTTAACATGTTCCCAAATTTTCATATTGATTGAACATTGCATCTCCGAGAAAATGTGCGAACAAGATTGAGCGGAAAGAAAAAACGAAGAATAACTGGTAACTAGTGCTGATTGTGTTGGGATGCCAACACAGAATGTCTCAAAAAACGAACCCACATTGCCACTATAAATCCCCATGAATGGTATTTCATTCAAATCAGCACATTAAAATATGCCTATAAATCAAATTTTGTTGAAATCGTACAAAGTTGACTTTTTCATGCAGTAAAATGGCCACTATTTTGAAACCGGAAGTCGGACAAAAAATTTGTAAAATAGTGGCACGCTTAGGGTACCATAAGCTACCTGTGTACTAAATTTCGTCTCGGATGACGTTTAAATTATTGCATTTTTAGTGGGGTGGTGTTCGGATGGCGGTCATTTTGAAATATCGGCCGCGTCTAATTTTTTTCAGCAAAAATGCTAAGTATATTTAGCTGTATCAGTATACCAATTTTCATTGAAAATGCTCTGGCCACTACTGAGATCTGACAACGGCCGCCATTTTTTTAAAACTTTAAAACGGCCGCCATTTTGAAACCGGAAGTCGGACAAAAATTTTTAAAGTAGTGGCACACTCACGGTGCCATAATCTACATGTGTACCAAATTTCGGCGAAATCGAATGATGTTCAAATATTTGCATTTTTAGGGGATGTTGTTCGGATGGCGGCCATTTTGAAATGTACGTTCTCGTACAATTTGTTTTGGCAAAAATGCTCAGGATAGTTATCTGTATCAATATATCAATTTTCATTGAAATTGATCTGGTCATTACTGAGATCTGACAACAGCCGCCATTTTTTTAAACGGCGGCCATTTTGAAAATTCCAAAAGTGGATTGCAAAACATCAGGTCACCCATAACATGTTCCTAAAGTTTCATCTTGATGGGTAATTGCATCTCAGAGAAAATGTGTGGACAAGATTGAACGGAAAGAAAAAAGAAAAAAGAAGAAAGAAGAAGAATAATAATAAGAAACCGGACAAAAACAATATGTCTCCCAAAACTTCGTTTGGGAGACATGATAATAAGAAACCGGACAAAAACAGTATGTCTCCCAAAACTTCGTTTGGGAGACATAATGATTGTGTTGAGATGCCAACACAGAATTTCTCCCTAACAAATACCCATAGCCACTATAATCTTCAGCATGTTGAAAACCCCTCGAAATACAAATTTTTAACAAGATAATGCAATGTCGTATATAATGTACTCTGACCCCCGTTTCCAAGGAAACGACAGCCATTTTGAAAATTCCGAAAGTGGATTGCAAAACTTCAGGTCATCCTTAACATGTTCGCAAAGTTTCATCTTGATTGGACAGTGCATCGCAGAGAACCTGTGCCGACAAGATTACAGGAAAGAAAATAAAGAAAGAAGAAGTAGAATAATAAGAAACCGGACAAAAACAATATATCTCCTAAAACTTCGTTCTGGAGACATAATGAGCAATAAATACACATACATGAAGACTAATAATATATGTCGTGAAAAGGGCATTTATTGGAAAGAACATATAGGTTGTTTTATTTACGTGCAGGTGTTTCAGTAAGATTCCAACATACAGGTGTTTCAGTAAGATTCCATTTTTTGTTAACCATTTAGCAGTTAGCCTGCGTTTTTATATCTTTTTAAGCAGTGATAGGTCAACTCCCGCATTTAATAGATTATCTTTCTGCAGGTATAATTGCAATTTTTGCGTGGATGGTTTTTGGCAATCTTGGAATGATAATAGCCCGATACTACAAACCTATTTTGTCAAGTAAAACCATCCTTGGATCTACAGTATGGTTTCTGGTATGTACCTTGTATTGTTGTATTTGGGTCCTATGAAACCGCTTAAACATACATTTTTCTATTTGGATAATCCTATGAATATCTATATTTTTCAGGTAATTGTACTGAGATATATTGTGGTATGTCTAGCTCATAATGTAGTTACTCATGGGTCGGATATGCAAATATGATTGTATTAATGGCTGCGTGCTTGTGGTTTTCCTTGAATGAAGATATAAGGACATGAGCAATTACTTTATTTAACAGAACATTTAAGTTGAAAAATATTAATACCGTTGAAATTTATACGTCATTTATTAGGGTTTAGGCAAATATTTTTGTCAAATAGAATTTTACATCTTATAAATCAAAATCCTAATTTTTAAATTATATTAAAATACATACCCAAGAAGACGCAACTCGTACATGTTTCGAGAAATTTCGGGGACACTTCAATTTAACAATCTGACTTTAATTACTCACTCGTTTTGCAGCACTGATCGACTGGACATATTTTCATGGTATATTATATAAGCGATAATATCCAGCAAACTATAAATGCCTATTGATTCCTTTTAAGTAGTTTGCATTTGTCAGATTACCCTTAAATATTAAAATCATACTGTGGAAAAATGTATTTGTCATAAAACGTAGCAGATCAACAACCCACTTGTACAAACTTTGTAATACTAATGACTTCTACGTACACATATTTATATGTGTGTATAATGTTTGATAGTTTGTCTTTTTTCTTTTATAATTTGTAAGCTTCATAGAATACTCATGTTGACTGGAACTGTCTTGACCATTACGGCATTTTCTATCATCATTCACGGATCGTTAAAAGTAAGTGTCAAAAGGCAACACTGTGTTTTATATTATTAAACTGTACATCATAACGTTAGAATGTATTTCTGTACATATTTACGTACTTTTTGGAACCCATGATATAATATGTAATCGCCCAATTACCTGACTGAAATCAATGGATAGCTTCGACGATGAAAAGTTATCGGATTATAACATCAAAGTGAAGTGTAAATTCACAAAACGTGAGAATATTTGTGCCATGTAAAAAAACGTTAAAATTTGCCACTGGAAGACATGTCTAGTTTTTACAAATGTACCACGCCTCTGACATAAAACAACAATCAAAGCACGATTTCTGTGATTTCTGTTTGAAATTATTTTATAATTATTTTCTATAGGAACTAATATCCTTGACTGTTCATCGTGTGCATTATCAAAATATTGAATATGGTTGACTACACTTATCTAGCAAACTATATTTTTTGTACTGCAGCTTGGAGAGAATAGCAATTTCAAGAACTCGCATCCTTTCTTGGGAATAACTATACTATGTCTTGTAGTACTAAATGTAAGTAAAAGTTGATGGAAACTGACTAACCAAAAAACGCAATAAAAAATTTTACCGTTTACATAAAACATCGGAAATGAATTAGTCTTTCCTCCATCTTGCACTACCACAAACGAAGTAGTCATTGACATTGAAAGAACGACAGGTTCTATGTTAGTGATTTATATGGTTTTAAATATTATTTTATTGTGGTGTGAGCAACCTTCATAGGAACGACAAAACCTAGGGATAACATCCGTCAGCTTATGTCTGTGGTCTTTGATTATATACTTAAGTTTTTTATATTAAGAAAACACATTTAGTAATTTTTGAACTTTGGCGTTGCCCATTTGGGAACGTCATTATTTAAACTTGAACTTGCAAAAAACTTTATTATAACTTACTTTGTTTTTTAAGGGTTGTATATGCTTAGTAGTAAGTTTAATATATTTTCATCTCTTACACATTTCTCTTGTGACTTCTAAGAAAATAATGAATGAAACGTAATTTATGATAATTTGCTTTGGTGAATGAAAGAAATAATATAACACTATCCAAAGAGATCTATCATAGACGTACACTTTTTATGAGTTTTAAACCACGTACACGAATACACTTATCTGTAGTGATATACGAGAATAACAGAAAAAAACCTACTTTTATGTGTTTGTTTGTTGATAAAACGCGCATCTTTTGACAAAAATGTAAAGAAAGACATAGAATAATGTTTATTCGATGATATTTTTTACATTTGGCTTCCAATGTTTTCAGCCGATTATTGGATTTTTCCGGCCAGACAAAAGTCACAGATATAGACCCATTTTTTATTGGACACATTTTACAATTGGAATTGGTATTTTAGTTTTAGCATGTGAGTTCATTCAATTATTTGCTGGACAAATCAAACCCTTATTGTTGTTAAAAATACAAGTATAATATAAGTATAATTCCGTTCTTTTAATTTAGTCTGAACGAATTGTTAACGTTCAGGTATAGCAATACCAATTTATTCTATTTTAATTTGTTCCACCCAAGGAATTGAGCTAGAATTATAAACAAATTAGAAAAGAGAAATTTTCCTGTTTCAGAAGATCGTAGTAAAATTGGTTCTACAAAAATTAATAAAGTTGTTACAGTGATAGTGTTTCCTTAAATGTTTTACTTATATTCGCAACAGTCGAAGATATTGATTATTTAAATATCAAAGGACAAAACAAGTAAGTCATTCAAAAAGCTATTCGTAAGATTATTAGTACACAGGTCGATTTTTGATCACGAACATTCAAAATCGCAGATGCAGATTAATTGTTTGCTTTGTACGAGCTCGAGCTACAACAGAACAGCCCAGTGCGTCTCCCGATTTTATAAATGTGGATGCCCTCTCGAGTATAGCCTAGTTGAAGCCCAAGTGGTGACGTATTGAAGCCTCTTTGCGCGTAAATGACCCCATTTGTAGATGTCAAAAAAGTATTCGAAATCAAAATTGTCTGTCTCTATCCTACTAATTGGTCTATCCCTTTTCCCGAACTGAACTGACCTTTTGTTTGTTAACTGTTTTTAACGCCACTTGCAGCAATTGTTTAGCTATATCAAGGCGTCTAGGAAATGGGAGGAAGCCGGATTACCCAGAGTAAGCCCCACCCTTCGGTAGAAAAACTGATGATTCAGATTGGAGTCGAGTACACTCTGTTGCAGTGAGTCGCGAAACCGCAATCTTAGTATTGAAATACCACGTGATCAATAGTAGACGAACTACCATAACCACTCGGCCACCGAAGTCCCTGTTTTTTTCAACTGTTTTCGTCCCTTGTATAAGAATATCTGTATCAGCAGCCAATCAATCATTCAACCATGGGGTTATTATGTCATGTGTCTATAGATGTTTTACATTGCTATTAAATGTATCGTTCAATATTTATTTCAGCAATAAATATCTTCATTGGTGTTCAGCTAAAAAAATCAGTTACCGCAGCAAGTGCTTTTTACCTGCTAATTGCATTTGAGGTATGTAGATGTAGCATGATTGCCATACTGGAAGTTTTACATATTAAAGAAAACCACATGGAAGAGGAAATGGAAGATGGTAAGCTGGGACTAGTATGACTATATTTGATTTATAGGTCCCTGTGATAAGAAAAATAACAACAGAAATAGAATGCAAAACTTCCGAACGTCGCAAACCAAACCTGAAGTGACAACCTTGTGGCCTCAATAAAAATATCTAAATTGTCTAGTAGACGATGAATCAATACCATTTCTGCTTCTATGTTGATACCTGTTGTGTAACGGTCTTGATACAGCAGCTGTTGATTATATAAGACGCACATGGTATTGTAAACTGTCTATTAATGCAAAGGTCATAGGTCGACAACCTGCGTTTAGAAATTAAGTAAAAGGAATGTGTTCGTTGAAAGGCATCATGGTTACAACTTGTATAACAAACATTATCGTAGGCTGCAGAGGTCGGACGATTTAATCCGCATTATATGACCGTGGTTTATTTCCTGTAGTTCTAGAGAATATAACATTTATTTATAACTAAGGGGTAATAATGGTTTTTAGTTTTACTCGTGTTTACTTCGTCAAATAAGTACTGTTTGGATAAAACAATTTTATGAATGTCAATGTATTTTATGCAGTAATAAGTTATCAGGTTTGATTGTATAGTCACCTCGCTTTTTGCAGTAACAACAGAATTTAGTGATCAACAGAAGTCCAAATCTGAAAGTGGAGAGGAAACGCAGCCTTATGTAAATATTCATTTACTCTACAATTTGTGAATTATTGCATCTGAGTTTTTATTTTAAAAAACATACTGGAATAATTGTATTTTAAATTCAATTATAATAAGTTGTGGGTGTTATTTAAAAGAAAATAATAAGTACTTGGATGATTACTATACCATGCTCAAAATTTACATTCTATGTCTTTGAGGCACATTTTTGTTGTTTGAAATAACAACTATGACGAAAACCCATTCAAATCATATTACAACATTGTAGAAGATTATCACTAAATTAATAATAAGATAATTATAAATAAGCTAGTTATATTGACTTCTTTAATGTTTTCCAATAAATCACTACTAAGTTTAGATAAATGTTATTTAGCTGGTGAGTACCACGGTCTTGGTTTACAAATCCAACACTATGACCATGCTGTAAGGGTTCACAATGCTCGACCCATAGAGCTGCCCAGCTTGTCCCCTGATGGCGAATAGCCGATGCCCTCTCGTTGTGGGGTGGGGATATCAAAAGATATACGGAAAGCCTGACCGTACGCGGGACCAAAATGGGTACCGTGTTTGGCAAGTGCCAAGCTTCTTGTGCGATAAAGACCACTTTTGCAGATACTGCTAATAGTATGGGTGTTGTAGCCTTCAAAATGATACATTTCCTACACTGCAAGTTCTCTATCATTGTCCATTATCATTCAAAGGTTTAGTCATTCAGGTTTTCCCGCATATTACATACTAGCATCACAAAAGTAGTTCATACTATACACTTGGCCATAAGTTAGGGACCACCAGGATTTTAGCGGATGTGATATTTTAAAACCAATATTTTTATCAATACATAACCACCCATTGTTCATTTCACGTTTCGTTTAAAATAGTCGACTATTTAAAGAATTTTATGATTTTACTATTCAAAATGTATAGAAAAGACCAACATGATGTCGTTTGAGGGTTTTTAAAATGTAAGAATAAATCATTTAAATACATTTATTCACAAGAAAAGAGTCAGCATCTTTTGTATCCACCACGCTTCCGGTGAAATTCTTGAACTCGTCTCCTCATGCTCTGGACAAGTCTCTGAAGTCTACGTTGAGGGAATTGCCGCCACTCCTGAATTAAAGTATCACGCAATTATTGAATTAATGTTCTAACATGTAGGGTCACGTTCATTCACTTTCAGGCCGAGATAGTCACAAACATGCTCTATCGGATTCATATCTGGAGACATGGCAGGCCATGGTAATGTATCTATTGCCTCATTTGTAAGATCATCTTTGACTATGCGTGCTCTATGAGGTCTTGCATTGTCGTCCATGAACACGGGTCTGTTTCCAAGAGGATGCGCATCAAAATGGGGCACAATGCGGGGGTCCAGAATCTGATCTCTGTTTTTTTAAAGCAGCTAGTGTGCCATCTAACGGATACAAGTCTAACTTGCAGTCATATGAGAAGCAGCCCCAAACTGTCACTCTGCCACCACCAAAAGCTGTAGTTCCCAGAACATGTGCAGGATCAAAAGCGGTGTTGCGTTGACGCCATACCCGCATCCTACCATCAACTGGTTTTAGAAGAAAACGACTTTCGTTGGTCTAATAAATTCTTTTCCAAGAGCGCGCCCACTGCATCCGGGCATCCTTATGTCTTTGTGTAATTGCTGATCGCTTTATTGGTCTCCATGCTCGAAGTCTTTGCAGTTCAACCTTCTGTTAACTGTCCGTCTACTGATTCTAACATGGACATTCCATCGACTACGCAACATGATCTTTGCCTTTCCCCAACAACACCAGTTTCCTTGTATCTTCTCATCAGCCTACTGATGACAGAATGGCTAACATTGAACCTATCTGAAACCTGCCACTGTATCATTCCAGTCCTTATCATACCAATTACTTGCCATCTCTCTGCATCTGCTAATTTCGACGTACCATGTTGAAATGATTTCAATACAGGATAAATTTTACTTGTTACACACTTGCACATGATGAAAGGCGCCAAACTTGGGTTTTCAAAAGCTGAGGGTAGTGTTTTTAAATCTCTATTGTTATTGTATCGTCAATCTAGCGATTTAAAAATTTTAACAATATACTAGTATACTACAAACCTAGCTTTTGTTGATAACATATGTACAAAGAACCAGAAACAATTAATTTTTTTATTTATTTGAAGCAAACCCTGGTGGTCCCTAACTTTTGGCCAACTGTATATAAATATATCTGGTATCACACACAAACATACTAACAAGATTGTATGTAAGACATACTGTGTAAATCATGTATTTCTATAGAATATATACTTAACTGATAGATAAAAAACGTACCACCTTTTATTTCAGGCATGGAAAATCAGACGTATACTATTAGTTGTGCATATGTCAGTCACAATAGCGTTTGCAGCTGCAGTAGTAATAATAATAGGCACATCAACGTCCTCTGGTTTCCAGTAGTATACGTGTCATGATAAAGGTATCCGAACCATAATTGACCACGTGATCATATTTGGTGTCCCGGATGACCTTTGTTTTTCAATGGAGCAGACCTCGGTAATGTCCGGCAAACATCGGAAATACTATTTGAGTAACTAACTTTTTTGCTCAAAAGTGTTAACATTGACTCGAATTTAAACACTATATTTAATTTTTATAATTAATTAGCAATACCTTTATGTAGGAAAGCCGTATTTCTCGGTCGTAAAATAAAATTAAACGGTGACGTCAATTATGGGTCGGATACCTTAAGCTCCGACCAGTATCAATGAATGCAGCAACCTTTTCACGCCTGTTTTATATTAATGTTTTGTGATCGTTTGCGGTGTTATCGACATTCAAATATTCTCCATCATATACGTCACATCGATGAGCAAATTCCAGTTTCAGATCTGGCCAGATTTTCCAGCACCTTCCGGTTTCAGATCTGGCCAGATTTTCCAGCATCTTCTTGTTTCTGAAATACGTCATATTATCCAGCATCTATATATGTCACAACAAAAATCATCTTTCACTATGTTATACATGTAATGTCAGTATCTTCCAGTGTTATGATCTATGATGAATAACTAAGTAAACAATACCGATATTCAACTTCTAAATGCGTCTTTTACATATAGCAATATTGAATTAAAACCTTTTGTCCCGACCTGCATCAATACTAGTATTTTGTTTAATGTGTCTGTTTCATCATACAAACATACATATTTATGTTTTTACGTTTTTACAAAATCTTTTCTGTATTATCATGTATTATTTTAAAAAATCACTATCCATAGTACCAATATTTAAGCTTATACAAATGAATGTTTTCAACGGCCGTTTTTGTTAGTAAAGTTTGTTAATTGTAAACACAAATTGTTAACAAGCATTTATTTATAAGAATAGAAACTGTTTTGGAGGAATTCGTCAGTGTGTATGACTAGACAAACCCACTCACAAACCGAATGAAGCGTCCGGATTTTCTCGGGTACTCCATCTTCCTTCCCAATAAAAACTGGACGCCGTGATAAAGCTGCAAAATTGCTGAAAGTGGCGTTAAAACACCATTAAAGAAACAAACATATCTTAATAATATATTTAAATTATTATACCTCGATATATAAATAACGTATGATTTACATCTGCAAGGAAAACCGGCATTATTTTAACCATTTTCTGATCGGCCAGTCAAAAGTTTTCATAACTATTGCCAGGCGATGAACTATTAACTGCAAGATCACAAATTTTCCCTTATTACCTAATAGTTAAGTAATTTTCATTTAATATTTATTAGTTCTGTACCATCCAAATGTTCTATTGCATGGTGTTCTATTGCCCTCTGTTCTACTGCCTGGTACCTTTTTTTCTTATTGGACAAATAAAAGTCATAAATATTCACAGTGAATCCAAATAATTTTCCTAAGTATTCTGAATATGAATTAAAAATGCATTTGTGACTTAGCAAAAAATTACAGTCGATAAACAAAAATTGAAGGGGTGGCCTGGCCTTGCTGTTGTCGAAAATGAAGATTTTGACAGAATTTTAGACAACAAGGATTTCAATAGTAAGAAAAAAAGATAAAAAAAAAACTCAGTGAATATATTAGCGGCATACAGACTTACCGTGCTAACAAAGAGATATGCACATCCGTGTATATCTGTTTTAGTTACATTTGGACAGTTGAATTAATAAGATGTTAATATTGATTATACAAGTTTAGTTGAAACTTGTTGTCTATTTTAGCTCTCGGTTACAGCAATATAATTCTCCTTGAGTATCTATAATTTGGTATCATCATATTTTCGTGTACCTTTTCAGTTCTATGCAAATGCATAAGCATTTGGATTAGATAACAAAACAGTTACTTCAGGGTAGTCAGGCAATAGAACTGAAGTATTTTTCCCTCGGTATTGGGAACAGTTTAGTGATCTATTTGCCCTCAGCCGTTGGCTTCGGGCAATAGAACACTAAGCTCTGCCCCGTACCTTGGGTAAAATATTCTGGTCTACGAATTAAATAATTATACATTGTATAATATTGAACATTTTCGTCGACCATTCAATAGTTTTCATAACTATAGCGTGGAGACGAACGATTGACGGGCAAGAAAATAATCGCACTCTAATTTTCTGTAAAAAAAATGTCGATATCCGACAGTGAATTGTTAATTATTGCATCAGTGTTGTATTTGTTATTTAGAAAAAAATGTTATAAACTTGCAATTTTATATAATATTCCGGCCTTCAAACTTTTGCTAGTACATTTCTTTTTAGTTTCTCATCAATTATTGCAAAAAACTGTCTGCCTTGTAATTTCGGTATAACTTACTGACTGGATATTGGGGAAAGAGTAATTTGATTAATTGTCTCGGGGGCAATAATAGCACCTCGGGGGAAAATATACTTATAATTCCCCTCATACCCAGTAATATGTTAGTTAGATAGTTTGTTTGTTTGAAAGATGTGTAACGCCTCTTTTAGCAATTTTTCAGCTATATAATGGCGTCCTGTTTTTATTGGAGCAGAGAGTGTCCGGAGAAAACCCCCGAGCTTCGGTAGGAAAACTGGCAATCCTTATCAAAGACAGTGTTGACATACCACGTGATCAAAGTAGACAAACTACCTTAAATACGTCAGTGCACTATTATATCGCTGATGTCATTTTTGTAAATTGTGATAAATACAAATTCAACATAACTATCAAAGCAGCAATATGTTTATCGCTCGGTGGCTGAATGGATAAGGTAGTTAGAGTTTGGGCCTTACATAGGGTAGGGTGTACTCGACTCCAGCCTTCATTAACAAGTGACCAGGGTCCGGTTTCATAAAACATCTCAAATTTGAGGATTTCCTCAACTTGTCTTCAACTCAAAAATTGACCAATTAGATTGTTAGAAAATTCAAATTTGAGGAAAAACTCAGATATTTGAGGAAAATCTCAATTTGAGAAGTTTTATGAAACCCAGGCCAGGTGTTTTCTCCGTTAATTCAAGTTTACTGTTCCAATAAAACGCACCTAGATGTCGGGATGCATATGTATTAAATATTTATTTGAAAATATTTTTTCTATTAACTTACAACACTCAATAGAGTTGTATTTAATGACATTTCGTCAGCAAAACACGATTACTGAAGCGGAAGAACTATATTTTTTTTAAACAAGACAACATATACCTGATATATCAAACGGTTCAATTTATGCTTCCATGCAGTTTTTATATCAGAAAAACTACAAACTGTAACAATTTGTTCTGGGCGAGGGATGAAATTAAAAAAAAAAACGTGTTTAATTTTCCTTTGCTGAAAAACGCCCTGGTTAAAAAAGGGTGTTTTAGAATTAAGATACCTGTGGATTTGACAAAAATTCACATTCCTAATGACAAACAGTTTCTTATGTAGTGTGACGGTAGTTTAATGGTAAAGTTTCTTTTTTTAGTAATCATAGGCGAGATGACTCGTACACATGCTAATAGAGACCACTTGCTCAAGTTTCTAGAATCTTGTTAATAAGTGTAGCACTGTACACATTAATTTGTAATTTGATTAAATGACATGTCGAGTGCACCTGTTCAATTTTAGGGGATATGATATAAAAATGGCATATTTTCTTTGAAATGATATCATTTTGACTACTTATCACCTATGTTATTTGCATAACTTCCCCGGGAGAACCACCAACTATTGACCTGGGTTGGTCATGTACTAGTCATCAGTCATACACAATTTCGACACACATGTAAACCCGGAACTTAATATAAGTCTGTCCTCGATGAAACTTTAATATTATGTTCGTTGAAGTTTTGGCGGGAAAAAGGTAAGCTCAAGAATTCCAGAGCAAAGTAGCAGTAGTCACACAGGTACTGAGGTCCCCCACTTTACCAGATCTTAAAATCTGCATTTGTGTTTAGTCAGAAAGAAAGTAATATGAATGTAGGCGCAGCCTTAATGCGAGCATCGCACATTGTTCGTGTCGTTACTTCAGAGCCCCCCTAACAGTGCCTCTACATTCCATTGATGACGTGACGTCGTATCTAATGTGTTGGTGACGTCACAAAACTCAATTTCAAATACAGCGTTTCAGATAATTTGTCTGGCATTTTTGTAGTAATTTAAAAAATAAACACTTTAATTTTATCGATGTCAAAATTATTTTTGTCTACTTTTAAATTATATATTTTTTCGTTCGTCTACAATATTTTCTTCGGATAGCTCAGCTACCATCTGAAAGTGATTTGTTCATATGGATCACGTGACTTTTTTTACACACACGCATGTAACCGTATAGCTCGCATCTGCGATGCTCGCTATAATGCAGAAATGCTAGTGCATGTTAACTTATTATCTCTATTAATTATCGGGACAGGGGCTCATAATTTATTTTTTACCAATATTAGGGACGCAAAATAAAATTTTAAAAGTCTTACAAAATTTAAATATAACACTTCATTTGAAAGTGGAATCGTGACATTTCGAAAATATCTCTGTAAAAAAAATTACATTTTATTCTTTTCAAAATATTCGATCTTGAGACAAAACTGTTTCCACGAAACAATTATATATAAAAGAATTGTAAAACTGTAATATTAATTGAAATTAATATTTGGTTTGATTACATGAACTTAACCTACATAAATATCAACTCAAAATGCTTTAATAGAGAGCATTGCAGAGGAGAGCTATACGGTTACATGCGTGTGTGTAAAAAAAGTCACGTGATCCATATGAACAAATCAATTTCAGATGGTAGCTGAGCTATCCGAAGAAAATATTGTAGACGAACGAAAAAATATATAATATAAAAGTAGGCAAAAATCATTTTGACATTGATAAAATTAAAGTGTTTATTTTTTAAATTACTACAAAAATGCCAGACAAATTTTTTTCAATCTGAAACGCTGTATTGAAATTGAGTTTTGTGACGTCACCAACACATTAGATAAGACGTTACGTCATCAATGGAATGTAGAGGCACTGTTAAGGGGCTCTGAAGTAGCTACATGAACAATGTGCGATGTTCGCATTTAGGCTGCTCCTACGTTCATATTAGCAAGTAGTTTGACAACAATTGTCTTGAACTGTCTGCAAGATTGTCACGTAAAAAAGCTGTCTTTTTGTGTTTTCACATTGAAGAGTGATTTACCCTGTATGATCATGTATAACATGGGAGGTAACTGTAACATGACAATATGGGGTAAGACGTTTATAACTTTTTTAAAATATGAAAACGGTGGTTTTAATTTATTTTTATTAGCAAATCTTTTAACAGATATATAAAATAGTGTTCTACAAAAGTTTCATTAATTTACTGTGCAAATAACTAACTTTAAACGAGCAACAAAATTTTGATTCCGGTTTTCCCAACCTAATCACTGTCACAAACTGTAGCAGATATACGGTAAATGTGATGTAATCCCTCATGAATATTCATAAACTACATTTGATACTCTCCTATTGTTTTCCTTCCAACTGAAGGCCGTAAAGCAACACCACCCAAGCAGTGAAAAATTTCAGTCATGTGCAAACATACTTATTGGGAGTTATCTGCACTTTGTATTTACGTCTCTACCAATATACCTTTGTGATACAGGTATATTGGTAAAATTAAATTATAAGACAAGTGCTTGTGTTATAATGCTATATCAATCCAACTCCCGAGACCAACATATCTTTTTTTTTTTTTATTTGTTTTTCAATAGTCAGGGTTTTACAATTCCCCTACAACACCACCTGACCAGGGTGTGACAGGGTTATTCAAATAAACAAAGAAAAAAAAACAAAAATCACATTGACTACATGCTTTTAACTTTTTTGAAAAGGCACATTTAGTATAGTATTTACTTACTAGTAACAATAACATTCACTCACCATTCACTCCCACTTGCTTTCACTATTGTTCACTAAAACACTTTGATCCTAAATTTTAAGTTTTAAAAATACACAGTAATATTGATTGATTGATATACTAGTAACAGTTAATGTCAGTAAAAATATGATCCATAGGGGTCCATGTCTTTTCGAATGAAGACAGAGTATTGTTTTTCTTGGCCACATACTGCTAAAGTGACCGATACCACATGACTTTATATTTAAATTCAACTATATTTGGCTTTTGGTCATTGAGTTTACACCTGAAGATATAATATTTAGCAATAATAAAAATCAGGTTAACAAGTAGATCCTCTGCTTCAAAACCAAGGAAGACTTCCTTTTTGTCAAAGCTAAAAAATTTATCCCCAAAAGTTTAAAATTTTCCTGTGACCAGTTTAGTGAGAAATTTGGGCAAAGAATGAGATTTGAATATTTTTTGTCTCCCACCCAAACAGCTTTTGTTTTTGATGGGTTCATTTTTAAACCAGACACCTTATGAAAAGATTCAAAACACCTCAGTGCCTCCTTCAATGAGTTTTCACTTCCATCTAACATAAGAAATGTATCGTCAGCATATTGACTTATGAGTGATTCAACATCGTTAATAAGAATACCATGAATATTTTTATGTGCCTTCAGTTTTAAAGAAAGGAGTTCTACACCAATAATGAACAGATAGGGTGAAAGGGGGTCGCCTTGCCGACAGCCTCTTTCAAGAGAGAAAAAATTGGACAAGTTACCATTATTTATAACACAGCTTTTTGCTTTTGAATAAAATATTTCAAATCATTTACAAATAGATTGTCCAAAGTTAAAACTTAAAAGTGCCTTTTTCAAAAATTTCCATTCAATTGAGTCAAAGGCTTTTTCAAAATCTACCAGAAGTAATAGACCTGTTTTGTTATGTTGTTCAAGATAATGCATCAAATCATACAAAAGCCGTGTGTTCTCACCTATAAATCTTCCCTTTATGAAACCTTTTTGAGTATCACTTATTATAAATGGTAACAGAGGTTTAATTCTATTTGCAATTACAGCTGAAGCTACTTTGATATCTGTATTTAATAAACTTATTGGTCTCCAGTTATCAATATAACGTTTGTCCTTCCCTTCTTTTGGAATGCATGTAATGACACCTTGATATTGAAAATCTGAAAAACTTCCCGATTCATAGCCATAATATAATGATCTATAAAGAAATGGACCTATATCTTTCCAAAAGAATTTATAAAAATCTACAGTAAACCCATCAGAACCTGGACTTTTTCCATTAGTCATAGACTTTAATGCCTGTGAGCATTCCTTGAAAGTTACATTACCCTCACACAAGGCTTTTTGGTCTTCTGTGAGTTTACTGTCATGACCAAAGAATGATTCATCATTACAATCAAAACCTTTACTGGAATATAATGTTTTATAATAGTTGCATTGTTCAAGAAGAATCTTGGACTGATCAGATATGGTGACCTGTACCATCAATAAGCTCAGTTATAGTTTTTTTAATAAAATTTCTTTTTTCTAATTTACAGAAAAATTCTGAACATTTTTCTCCATTTTCATGCCAGTTTGCCCTTGCACGAAGAAGTAGGCCTTGGACTTGTTTCTCTCTTTTGTTTTCCAACTCAATTTTTTTATTATGTAAACATAATTGTATTGTTTGACTAGGGGTTGAATTCATCATATATTCTAAGTTTTGTATATCCTTCTCAAGATTTGAGGTCAGCTGTTTTTCTTCTCTTGTTTTGGCGATACTGTAGGATATTGAAACACTTCTGACCTTCATCTTAAGAATTTCAAAAAATACTTGATCATTACACATAAGTTCAACATTTAATGGCTCATTAATATCTCCAGACAAGTAATATTCAGACACTGTATCCCTAATACAGGTTTTTACATGTTCTATATAAATAACATCTCTAAGTAACTGAGAATTAAATTTCCAATAACCTCTTCCTCTCTTGGCAAGGCTGGCAGAAAATGTAAAAGTAATTGCTGAGTGATCAGTTTTATATCCAGGAATTATTTTTGTGTTTTTCATGAGTGAAAAAAGATCCTCAGATACTAGAAAATAGTCCAGACGACTTTGTTTTATTGGGGAACATTGGCGCCAGGTATATTTTCTATCATCTGGGAAACAGGTTCTCCATGGGTCTAGTAGTTCAAAAGTTTCTTTCATTTCTTCAATTTTTTTTCTAGAATTTTGGTTCCTGGAATGTATAATATTATATGTATCTATATGTGACATTATTTCATTAAACATTTCTGGCTCATCACTGTTGTATCCATAGAGTGACACAAATGTCAATTTTTGTTCAAATATGCTAATATCTAAAATAATATATCTACCATTTGGATCAATCTTGGAGTCATGGACAGTGAAATCTAACCCTTTTTTAAACATAACACAGACACCTGCACTTTTGTTACTAAAATGACTAAAAAAGCATGTATTTCCCCATTCATCTTCCCAAATTTTTTCTATCTCTTTACCACTATGTGTTTCCTGAAAACAGACAATTGAAGTATTTTTCCCTTTGACCCAGTCAAAGACATCATTTCTTTTTTTAACACTTGAAAATAGCCCCCTAACATTCATTGAAAGCACTGTTACACGATTATCCATAGTTAAAAACTAAAGCAACACAAATAACAAATTTGAACAAATCAGCTATTTAATGAAGTACTGTGAACAATACAGCATACACATTCATACAGACACAAACAAATACAAGAGAACGCTTAACACTCGATAATATAAACATACAGTCCTTGTTTTACAGTTTGGCATATAATCAGAAGAATATATATATTATGTATATAGTTATATACATGGATATAGGCTAAAGCATAAAAACAGCAAAATATATTCAAGTGGCATGTTTTTCATATCAACTAGACTAATGATCTGTACTTTTGTTATTTATAGTACACGTAGCTCTAATTTGGTGTGTAGAAAACATCACAATATCTAAGGGAGATAAATTTTAATATATACTGTAAATGAATGCTAGTCGATCCGTCCCCAAACCAATCCGTCCCCTAGTCGATCCGTCCCCAAGTCGATACGTCCCCGGTCGATTCGTCCCCTGGTCGTTCCGTCCCCAGGTCGATCCGGCCCCAGTAAAATCAAAGTTAGGTAAAATAAATAAAGAGGGTAGGTAAAATATAAAAAAAACAACATTCATAAGTAGTATTTCGAAGTATGGTAAATATTGTATTACACGGGAATTCACTATTTTGAATGCCGAGTATGCATGCGAATGCGAATTTTGTGACCATGATACAGATAATGGTTGCTTTAATTTAAAGCCTTCTGGGGAATATTATAAAGACTTTTTTCATTATGTGGACATGTAATTGTAGAACCAAAGGTAGGTAAAATAAATAAAGCAGGTAGGTATAAATATATAGAAAAGTCGTATTTTTAATTTTGCCGATTGTGCATGCGAATATGTTAACATGATTTAGGATGATTTTTTCTTTGATGTTAAAGTCAGCTTGGATGCAGAGTAAATCATACAAAGCATAGCCTACAGTTGTTATGCAAACAATTTAAAAATAATCAAAGGGTAATTGCGCCTATGTGCACTGATCAGAACTGTTATCATCATTTAATTAATTAAAAACATTATATTTTGTTTATTTAATTATTTAGCTTATTTTAATCAAAACTTTAACAATTTCCAATTAACATCAATTACAACACAATTAAATATAATTAAAAACCATACCATATTTTGTTTATTTAATTGTTAAACTAATTTTAATCAACACTTTTTCACTTTTTACACTTTAAAACAGTTAAAATATAATTAAATATAGTAATATTAATATACTTATCAATTTTTTATTGGGGACGGATCGACCAACAAATAGGGGACGGATCGACTAGGGGACGGATCGTCTGGGGCCGAATCGACTGGGGCCGGATCGACCTGGGGACGGAACGACCTGCACCCACTGTAAATGAATGTAATAAGTCTTGTTTATCACCTTTCACACATACAAAAACATTTAAATTCACATGAAATATCTTTTAATACTTTAATACTTTTATACTTTAATTTAGCTTATTCAAAGTTTGCAAATATTCTAAAGTTTAGATGGAGTAATAAAATGTCATCAAGTAAATTGATAGATTTTTTTATGAAGATTATAGAAGTTATCTCCCTTTCAGTATCATATTCAGTTCAAGAAACAAGAAATAAAAAAGAAATATTCTAATTTACAGTACCTTGAGTGTACAAAGAAACAACACAGTTTTAAAATACTAACTAAAATACTAACATGTTTTTATCTTTTCTTTCTTAACTTTTCCTCAATATTGTCAAAAATGTCAAATTTTATTCTTGAACCTTCGGATTGCTTTGCATATACACTGCAGTTGTAAAACCACACACTTTCAAATTTTTCACTTTTTTTTAGTCTAGCCATGAGTCCTAGATTTCGTTGCGTGATATCATCATGGAATCTTATACTTTGTTTTAGATCTTTCTTTTTCTTCATTATTTTGATTTTAATGTCAGTGTTTTTAACTTTAACAATTATTGGTCTAGTACTGCTATTCTTACCTGGTATTCTGTGAATAGCCAGTACATCACCTGGTGAAAGGTCTACTCTAAGATCCTTGTTTACTAGTTTGACAAACTCCTCTCTCAGGTTCTCATCCTTTTTCTCAGGGAAATTCAACACTCTGATGTTATGTTTCCGAGAATACTGTTCGTTGAAATTACCCAACTTAAGAGCATCAGCAGACCTCATATCAACATCTACAACTCTTTCTTGCAAAGAAACAATTATCTTGTCTTTTTCTCTCAATTTTTCCTTCAGATTGTCAATTTCAATTGAAAAGGAGTCAATTTTATCTTGCAACGTTCCAGTGTGTTCTCTTACTCTGATTTCAATTTCTTTCTAAACAGATTGATTAAAGTTACCAATAATTTATTGACAATAGTTGTCACCAGGTCATCTAGATCTGTTTGTTTAACTAGGCAGTTAACTGCACTTTCAAGGTCAGTCTTGGTGCATGTAGCCTGGAGGGATAGTTTAATTTCACTTAAGTCACTGTGAATACTTATCATATCAATCCCTTCTACACTGTCCTCAGCTACATCTGAATGTGTTCGTTTGTCTCGCTTGGGTGGATTATCTTTTGAACACTGATTTTCCCCTGTTTTTTTTGCTGCTAACATTGTTTGTACAGTCTTCACACCTTTCTAATTTTTATCCCCAGGCATAATAGTAGGTAAATCACTCATGAAAAATCAATAACTGGAATTAAGTTTTAGATTCCAAAAATGTTTTTCACTGTTTTCTGAGCACAGAAATAAAAGTTTTTCTACAACAGAGAAGATTCTGAAAGGTTGTCAAATTCCACACAAAATGATACTATTCTTTATGTTATATTCCATCAAAAACCAGCTTAAAAAAGCCAATAACTGCAGAGCTGAAATTCAACTCACTACTCTAACGGCGGCCAACATATCTACAAGAGGGCTATGGCTTTAGGCCACAGGTTAGCTGAGTGAGGGTTCTGCCATTATTATTACCAAGGTACATTAAGGTCGAGGCGAGGGTTGATATTTGGTGTGATAATTGCCACACTATAACCTATTTATCCTTAAGTCTTAACTAAAGACATTCAGATGTGAGAATTTTAATGATATGATGGATTTTTTTATGGTGTATAGGAAAAAAAAGGAATAAAGCAGACCCAACAACAAGAGCAAAAAGTCATATATACGAATCTGGATATTGACATCAACCAAAAAAAATTGGTTGGTCATGGATTTTTAACAACTGTCCGAGCTAGGGCATTAAGTTGCCAGTCTCTATTGGGTTGAAAAAAACAACGGTTAGTCAGTTAAATTTGTTATAATGCCAATGGTAGTTACTGTCTAACAGTGAACTTCATTTTTGGTATTTGGCAGAGTAATACAACATTCAAATATACATACTAGGGTTATAGCTTTGAAGGTGCATGTCTTTGGAATGGTTACAGCCAAACAAGTGACTCCTTTATGCAATACTACAACTTTTTTAAACTACATGTATCATAGATAACATAGGCACATGCTGTAGTGTATGTGTCACAGGAAAGGGGACATAGGCACATGCTGTTGTGTCTACAGGTTTCACAGGACAGGTGACATGGGCATATCCTGTAGGGTCTAAGGGTATCACAGGACATGTGACATAGGCATATGTTGTACTGTATATGAGTATCACAGGACATGTGACAGCCATTTGTTGTACTGTATATGGGTATTACAGGACAGGAAATATAGGCATATCTTGTAGGGTCTAAGGGTATCACAGGACAGGTGACATAGGCATATGTTGTACTGTATATGAGTATCACAGAACATGTGACAGGCATATGTTGTACTGTATATGGGTATTACAGGACAGGTGACCCAGGCATATTCTGTAGGGTCTATGGGTATCACAGGACAGGTGATACAGGAATATCCTGTAGGGTCTATGGGTATCACAGGACAGGTTACATAGGCATATGTTGTACTGTATATCGGTATCACAGGACAGGTGTCATTATAAGTTATATACGTTCATATCCGTAGATATGGAGATTTTAACACCTGAAGTGCCCCAAGTACGCCCTGAGGCGAAGTCGAAGGGTGTACAGGGGTGCTGAAGGTGTTCAAATCTCCATATCTACGGATATGAACGTATAATTTAATTTGCTTTGTAAGCTGAAATCTGATTGGTCAATACAAATCGGGCAACCCATATTATAAGAAATAACTTGCGTGACCTATGACTTATTCTAACGCCGTTAAAATTCAAATAGTTCCACGACGTCTCGACGCTTTTACCGCAAAAATTGATAAGATTTATAGTTAAAATTAAATTATAAGGAATATTTCAAATTTCTGAACAGATTATACGATATAATATGGTTTGGGTCTGTTTACACCATTCATTTCGCGGTTTATTAGGCGTAAACAGACCCAAACCATATTATATCGTATAATCTGTTCAGAAATTTGAAGTATTCCTTAAGTATAACGAATTTATCCCAGGTATTAGTTTGAAATAATGCATTTTTTAGGTACTTTGTCAACACAATGTCGGAAGTTAAAGTGATGTTTTCATCATTATCAAAGGAAGTTTGATTGAAATTTGATAAAAATGAGGCTTTTTGTCTCGCCTGCGACGAAAGTCGCTGGAGGCGAGACATATTATGGGAATCCGGTGGCGGCGGCGGCGGCGTAAACACTTGACATCTTGCTTCATATCTTTGTAAGCCCAAGCCCTAAGTCCATCAAATTTGGTCCAGAGGTAGCTTATGATGAGTACTTGCCAGTCAGTCACCTGTCACCTGACCTTGACCTCAATTTCACGGTCCAGCGGCTACGTTAAAGTTTTTGGGTTACGACAGTTCCTCTGTAACTACGCATGGTAGGATGACAATATTTGGTGTATAGGTTGCTGATGATTAGTACATGACTGTCTGGTAGGTGTCACCTGACCTTGACCTCAATTTCACGGTCCAGCGACTACGTTAAAGTTTTTGGGTTACGACAGTTCCTCTGTAACTACGCATGGTAGGATGACAATATTTGGTGTATAGGTTGCTGATGACTAGTACATGACTGTCTGGTAGGTGTCACCTGATCTTGACCTCAATTTCACGGTCCAGCGACTACCTTAAAGTTTTTGGGTTACGACAGTTCCTCTGTAACTATGCATGGTAGGATGGCAATATTTGGTGTATAGGTTGCTGATGACTAGTACATGACTGTCTGGTAGGTGTCACCTGACCTTGACCTCAATTTCACGGTCCAGCGACTACGTTAAAGTTTTTGGGTTACGACAGTTCCTCTGTAACTACACATGGTAGGATGACAATATTTGGTATATAGGTTGCTGATGAATAGTACATGACTGTCTGGTAGGTGACATTTGACCTAGACCTCAATTTTACGGTCCAGTGACTACGTTAAAGTTTTTAGGTTACTGCTGTTCCCCTGTAACCAAGCATGGTAGGATGACAATATTTGGTATATAGGTTGCTGATGAATAGTAAATGATTGTCTGGTAGGTGTCACCTGACCTTGACCTCAATTTAACGGTTCAGCGACTTCGTTAAAGTTTTTGTATTAGGACAGTTCCTCTGTAACTATGCATAGTATGGTGACAATAATTGGTATACAGGCCGCTGCTCATAATTAATGCTATTTACGTAATGCTTATGACGAAATTTATTTTCGTTACTGATGCGGAATTCAGGCGAGACGTTTTTCTGTGTCCACACTTGTTTATAAGGTGTAGGGTACTACCTTTGGTAGAACCCTACAGTTCCCGAAAAAGAACATTTTTTTGTTGAATTCAAACAGATGTTTAAGAAATAAATTTTGATGCTGAATCAGTGAATGTCTTGCAGAGAGGTCATAATAGTGTGACGTCGTTGTTTGTCAAACTGCATATCTTTTGTTTCTTTTTCTGTTCAAAAATAAAGCACATTTGGACCTTTTGTTAAAGATTTGATCATCCTATATATGACACAAACCGATAACCATTTATAATTTAAACGCATCTTGAGTACTTTTGTGCAACTAATGCTTAGCAACAACCCGGGTATATGACTTAGCAACGAACAGGGTATATTGGTTTTGTAAAGACGTGTAACTGACCAATCAAATTCCAGGAATAATACCGATATGGGGATAAATGTATATGTTGTACTGTATATGAGTATCACAGGACAGGGGACATAGGCATATCATGTACAATTACAATTTAGCAAGCGTCTAAATCACTTAGATAATATATTATCAATTTTTTTTTTACGTGTTGTTCATGCTTCAAGATGAAGCATATTTCTTCATATTTTACTCACTCCCATTGGAGATAAACGTGCACTTTTTGTCCAGTTGTCATGTCTCTATATTGGTTTTATTGACCACTAGCTATAAATTCTGGCCCCTTTGGTAAGTTATTACGGCCATCATGACCCCCTTAGGCCAAATTCTAGATTGAACACTGTGTTTTACTGTGTATGAGTATCACAGGACATGTGACAGGCATATATGTTGTACTGTATATGGTATCACAGGACAGGTGACACAGGTATATCCTGTAGGGTCTATGGGTATCACAGGACAGGTGACATAGGCATATGTTGTACTGTATATGGTATCACAGGACAGGTAACATAGGCATATCCTGTAGGGTCTATGGGTATCACAGGACAGGTGACATAGGCATATCCTGTAGGGTCTATGGGTATCACAGGACAGGTGACAGGCATATGTTGTACTGTATATGGGTATCACAGAACATGTGACAGGGATATGTTGTACTGTATATGAGTATCACAGGACAGGTGACAGGCATATGTTGTACTGTATATGGGTATCACAGGACAGGTAACATAGGCATATCCTGTAGGGTCTATGGGTATCACAGGACAGGTGACATAGGCATATCCTGTAGGGTCTATGGGTATCACAGGACCGGTGACAGGCATATCCTGTAGGGTCTATGGGTATCACAGAACATGTGACATAGGCATATGTTGCACTGTATATGGGTATCACAGAACATGTGACAGGGATATGTTGTACTGTATATGAGTATCACAGGACAGGTGACAGGCATATGTTGTACTGTATATGGGTATCACAGGACTGGTGACACAGGCATATGCTGTAGGGTCTATGGGTATCACAGGACAGGTGACATAGGCATATGCTGTAGTGTCTAGGGGTATCACAGGACAGGTGACATAGGCATATGCTGTAGGGTCTTTGGTTATCCCATGACAGGTGACATAGGCATATGCTGTAGTGTCTATGTGTATCACAGGACAAGTGACATGGGCACATTCTTTAGTGTCGGAATAGGTTTAAGGGTTGAGAAGTTCTGCATCTTACAGGTTATGAACATATCTAAAAAATTTCTCAGACTGTGACAAATTTTTACTAAAGACAAATAAAATACTATTTAGACCTTTAACATTTACTTAGTATGTGCCAAGCATTTGGTTACTGAAACCTTTAAGACTTTGTCTGTCCATAGGTAAAGCAAAATTTGAATATTGTGTGCTGTGCTATAGGGACATTTGGACGACAAGAAAGAAAACAAATACTGCCTGTTTGGTCTGCTGTGAGCTGAAGGGGTTGGGGCATGGAAAAGGAAACTCTAAATATTTTTAACTGCAACCTACTCTTTTGTTATTGAAATAATCAAGTTCTAATTCCATTTTTATAGCTTTGAAAATAAACACAGAATTTTAACAATGCTGGGCACTGCCTCTTCAGACTTTGTTCATGGATTATCTTTAATTATGTTGACCTATATTGCAGCTTTAGAATAAAATTACACCCAGAATGTGTACAAAAATGACAGATAACATTCTTATATTTATCGCAATATGTAGGTATATTGGTATTTTATCGTATAGTCAATATTTACCCAGCGATAAAACATAGGTATTATAGTATTTGTATATGCTTGTATTTCTTATGTGGTATGATGTCATTGTACTGTTTTAGGAAAGATAGAATGTGATTACTAGTAAGATACAGTGGATTTAATTAAGAGTTTATGAGGTGGAGGTTTAAATTTTTTATGGACTAACTTATTCAGTTTAATATTGTAAGTATGGAAATGCATAATTTGTTATCATCAGGCCAGGTTTTAAACTTGTCAACTTTTACTTAGATGTGGACTTACCATAATGGTTAAAATTGTTTGTCCATTACATACACTGGCAGTTTTATTTATTACACATATGACCAAAATAGGTTTTAAATATTTTTAGAATAACTGTTTAAAATAAACTTGTTGCAATATCTAAAATTAAACTTATTGGGTTTAAATTTATATATTAATAATATTTTCTCACAGTGTTTAATTTGTGAAGGATAATATAAAAAACCCCAAAAACTTAAAAAAAACACATGAGCCTTGGCACGGGATCAAAATAAATAGAAAAACATGTTTTAATCTGCATGATCAAATAACAACATGCATTTATTACAAAAAGTGATACTGATTTATTGCTTTCTTATTGAACAACCATTATTTGTATTCTCATCTCATATCCTATAAACTGGTTTGAATTGGTTGCTGGCCAAACTGTATGCGATAAGTAATTTGCGTTGAGATTAATGTATAATATTGAAATATTAAATCTTAAAGGCTCTCCTCTCAGTAAGTGAAAACCCATGTTACTATAGCCAACTCAACCTTTGGTGGCATGTTATTATGTCTGTGATGGAAATTTACATTTGTACTAGTGATGATGTCTGAGAAACTTAAATGACTGAAGAGATACATATATTTTCGGTTGCCGAGTGGTTATAGTATTTTGTCACTATTGATCACGTGGTCTGTCAACACTGAGATTATGGCGAGTCTCACTGTGGGCAGGGTGTACTCGACTCCAATCCTAATTGACAAGGATTGCCAGTTTTCCTACAGCAGGTCAGGGTTCATCCAGGTCCTCTACAACAGGTTTATGTTTTTTATGCCAATTGGAAATTTAAAATGGCCACCACCACATGACTTAGTTGGAAAAATTAAACAAAAAAGGCTTCTCCTCTGAAACCATTTATCTAATCAAAACACAAGTTATTAAGAATATTTATGGGATGTCCTATACAAATTTTTTTATGCAGTATTTAGAAAGAAAAAATGGCCACCATAACGATTTTAGACTATGTTTTACAGCGGACTCTATTTTCAAATGCCATCTTTTCTGAAACTGCAAACCTGATTCAAGCCATATTGTATCTTAATGGTTATCGGATGGTTCTCTTAAAAGTTTGTTTGATTATCGAAAATCTATGATGGCTGCAAATTGTAGGAATTAATTTACCATAAAAACCTACAGGGTAATGTTTAAATAGCTTCCTATCTAAAACTATTGAACCAGTTGAAACCAATCAGTACGATTCATTAGTTGGTCTCAATAAAGGTTATGTTGTTTATGCCAGAAGAGAATTGAAATTTACAGGACTCAGTTTAACACCAGGGAACTATCTGCTATCTGTATTGCCTATAGAATCAGGTTAGCGATAGAGAGCCTCTGGTTTTAGTTCTTTTCCAGAATATTGCAAAAATACTGCTGTTTGAATATTTAGCAACTGTTCAATCAGTCAATCACTATGGCAACATTGGTTGTGTACGCTCATTAGTATGAAATATTGTGAATAATTCAGGCTTAGTTCAGATTTTAAATTGAGTTATCTCCCTTAGACCTTTAAATCATGTTCTGTATTTCAACAGTTTCCCTTAGCAAAAACTACCTTAATCTGAGAACTACGAAACTTGATAACCCTTCAGCTCAGATGGATTTTGCTTTTTTTCAACATCCACCGTAAGAGTGGACACAGGCAAGTCTCAGCTGCCTGTCCTGTGGAGTAGAAATGCTGGGTTTTTTTAACTTCATCGTGAGATTTGCCTGTATAATCCATTGTAGATAAGCATTTATGTTAACAATTTTGAAAAAAATTAAGAGATCTAAGTAGACAGGAGTCAAAAGGAAATAAACATTTACTTTATTTCGGCTAGCCTGACCGACTCATATTGTCATCACTGACACCAATACATATTTTGTCAAGCTTAAATTTCATATCTGCCATTTACTACAGTCACCAGATCAAAATCTGAAAAATACCTTAAACTAAAACATTTCAGTGGTTTAGATTGAATGTTGCAACCATGAAACCATGCAGACAAACATGGCATCAGTTAATGCTGTCTGTCCATCATGAACTTTAAAAAAAAACTTCTTTACAACCACTTCACCAATTTTTTTGCAAACATGGCCAGTGGTTTCCTAATCTCAAATTAGTATGCAGAGTGCTTTTCCAATAACAAATTAAAACATGGCCACTGTTACTGTAAATAGGACAGAGGTCAACACATGTTTTTTTGCCAATATCTAGAACATATAGCTAAAATAGCTTAAGAAAAAATGCTACCTCCAAATTGATCAGCACTATAAGTTTTCCAATGATTCTGAATTTGTGTGATGATTGCTCTTGAATTTCAATTCTTTAAACAATATTTAGTTGGGAATAAATAATTGGGAATTTGCAGAAAATTATGACTTCTACTAGAAAAGTATTGAGTATTTGGTACTAAAAGAGGATATAGCATTTTGTAGCCATTACTATGTGCCTACTTTTTTTTCAAAAACTACAAAAGGGGTCCGTATCATGGTGGACTACTGCAATATTCATATTAAAGCTTAAATAGGCTGTTTTTAAAAAAAAAGATATGTTCCCCACAACTAGACATCCATTTTCAACTCTTTAGAAATAATATTTGACAAAATCAGAGGACAATAACCTGTTTGGGTCATTTTTTTTTATCAGCCCATATATTTATTATGTTCTTTCACAAATATCCTATTGAAAATGTTAAGATATATTAAATTTGTTTGCAGCAATGTCATAAAAATACCACAGTAATTTTTAAAGAATGTATTTCCTTCTTTTAATTTTTTTAACCTGGAGTGTCAGGAGTGCAACAAAATCAGGCTAAACATAGTATTTTTTCTAAAACCTATCATTTTCAACTTTATGATGAATTTTTTTCTCCAGGGATGACTTATAATTACAATTTAATAATTGTGTTGCCATTGTATGCAAAAGTATATTCTACTTTTGACTAGTTTTGACTTAATGAAAAAATATAAGAGGCCCATGTTTAAAAAATTCTTCAAAACAATTATTTTTTGAAAAGGTATAATTCCATATTGTTCAATAATTTGCACAGGAAGTCATTAGTATTTGTTACATTGTTAAATAAAATATCAAAAAGTTATATGAAGCATAACATTGTTAAACTGAAGTAAAACATATAAATGTTAAAGATGTTTTATATTTTGAATTTTGTGCAATAAAATATTATAAAAACTTTATTTCTTACCGTTTCATTGATTTCTTTTTTGATTTATTAACTTAAATGTATATATGGAAATTATGAACAAAAACGTGCTATGTTCATGTTTAAAATTGACATATTTTTCACATCTTGGGGTCATTATTTTTTTTAAACAGCTGAAACAAGAAAGGTTCTTGTGAAGTATTACGATCACTTGACTTTGAATTCTTTGGTTTTTCCCATGGGCCTTCACTACAAACACCAAAACCTTAATTCCCGCAGAAAACCTTAATCTCCGGGGAAAAACCTTAATTTTTTAAGGAATCCCGTTAAAATTAAGTGTTGGTTTTTTAAATTAAGGTTGTCACCGGGAAATTAAGGTTTTCCCTCGGAGATTAAGGTTTTCCCGCGGAGATTAAGGTTTTTTGTTGATTGGACCCCTGGGTCGGTTTTAAGCCCTCTGGCATTGTTGTTGATAACGATCATCAGTTACTCTGCAGATTTATGACAATGGTTATAAAGCTATATATTTATGTATAAAATTTATTCTTGTCCAAAATAAATATGTATACGAATATCCCAAAATAAAAATGCATGAACGTGAATGCATTTTCTATCAACTTTATTTCAGAAAAGGCGTATATTTAAAAATTATTATTATACAAATTATTAAAATATAATTGTTAAGTAACCGTTAAGTTATTATTTTTCCATTTGAAGATCGGTAGGTAAGAAATATAGAATAATCAATACACGGACCGAACTTGTAATACACATCCGCCATACTGTTTGTTTACCAGTACAAAATGAAAGGAATAAAGGACGGATCTTAAATTATTTTTAATTATTTGTTTTTTATTCGCAGGTTTCTGGTAAGTTTTTTGGTATTCATATTGTTGTTGAACAAAATCTAACATGTTGTTTATTTTGCATTTTTAACCTTTCTTCGTTTTAGCTTTATATTTTTATTTGGACTTGTTATTATTACGTTCGGTTTCTAATGATTTGATTTTTTTTAATGTCGATTTTATTTGTTTAATTCAAATTATGTTAATTGTTAATAAAATTAAACGTGTTATTTCTTTTGCATTCATAACACATTCTTAGTTTTTTACTTTATAAACATTTATTTTTTGTTATATTTTAATTTGCTCAGAAATTTATTTTCAATACAAAGCACGTTTTCGCCGTTTTCTGTTATTTTCTATTCAGCTTTAAATTGTTTCAATTTATAAGTTTAATTGGTATTACAGCTGTGTAAATTTATGAATTTTTTTGTTTTTCTTGAACTGAAATTAGCGGTGTTTTTAATCGATACTAGTTTATTTATAATTATTTCAACGCTTGAGACAAAAATGAATACATGCGTCCATTAACTTAAATGAAATCCTCTAGTCGGGTGCAGCTCTTATGCCCTTCCGTCGAATGTCATAGGAAAATCAAAGAATAATCGACTAATTAGAATATTCTTTAGATTAATTTGACAAAAATTTCCAAATTGTTAATGTTAACATTTCTTCGTTTTTTGCGTTTACATTTTTTTTTCAATTTTTTTCAATTTATTTTTTATTTCTTATATATAATTATGTTCGTGTTTTTAAGTATTTTAATTGCTTTATTATGGCCTTTAGTTGAAGACGTTAGTACAGTGTATCCAGAAGAAATTGTGCAAAGTTAGATCCACCATCCTATAACAGGAGAGGACGATTTGTGTTTTTTAGCTTAAAATGTAATCTTTGTTATGTTCGTTAAGTTCACGAAACAATTACTATTGTTAAATTTAGTTGTTATTTTGCTAAATCTATATTTTTATAGTTTTATATGTTCATAATTTGAAATGTTTACTCTAAGATTATGCAATAAACTTACTGAGAGGGTCTCTTCTTTACTTCTGTACAATTGCAACAACGACAGGTTAGTTTCTGCCTTACAGCCATCTTTAATCATCTGTTACGCATGTTGCATCAAAGTGCGCTTAGAAACAGATTTTCCATTGTTCACGTCTTGAATATAGCTGAAATATTGCTTGCTGGACGTTAAACAACAATCAATCAATCAATCCATTGTAACGAATACAGGAGGAACAATAACACATGTACCGATCCATAGTTAAATTCTGACAAAGCTGTTTTATATACTGTCGGTAGTATTTTCTCAATATTGTTCGTTTTTACAAGTTAACTCAATAAAAATCGAAGAATGTGTCCATGGGACACAGATGCCCCCGCTAAATGAAGTCCCAAACAGGAAGTAGTTTTCCGACAGATCTGAAAGTTGCTTTGGACGTACAACTTGTGATACTGAACCACCCTGCCAAATTTCAAATTGTTCTCAGGTACAGTTTCTGAGAAAAGCTTGACGGAAATTCGTGCGGACGGACGGACATGAGTAAAACTTAATTCCCCCCGACATGTCGTCGCGGGGGCATAAAAAATGTTTATTTGAAAATTGGTACTAGGGCTTAATTGTAAAAATCACACTACAGATATTTATAGTCATAATTAGTTATGATATTTAATTTTCAGTCCTCTGCTCAAATTAGTGGTCAGCATGTCCTAATTAGAGAACATAACTACATATACAATAGAGCAAAGAAAATAATCAACCAGTCAGAAAGAAGCTTATTATATGTCCAATGTACATGGATAGTTCTGTCTTCTCCAAATTCAATGAATACAATGGTTAAAGAGCGAGAGATTGAATGTCATACAAATACAATAAACAAATACAATATACAATTAAAGATCAACTGTTCGGTTGAACATTTGAGGGTCTTTCCATACTAATATTCATTTTGTATTACGTGATGACATTCAAAATAATCAACTTTTTGCAAAATGTTATAATTTTGCTATAAATATTTAAAAAGAAATTATTTTGTATTATTTGCTACAGATTGACATTCTAAGAGAGATAACTCTTATAAAATTGTGATACAACTTTTACCTGCATGTCTTAATTTACTCGTAATTATTAATAGAACATTTTAGAAAGGAAATAATTTCAATATCTTTAAAAATAGCAAAGGTCAAAAACTAGTACGTGACCTTGACCCATACAAGTTTTCAAGGTCAAAGGATATGAGTTACATATATAATGGGAGATAACTCCTATGAAATGAAGTCAAATCCTTTTCCTGTAATGTGACAAAGTTGCTTCTTTAAAAGATCAACATTTTGCACTCTTTAGTTTCCCTTTATCATTAATAGTTAATGAGTTACATGTAAAAAACCAATCAGTTACATACATAATGGGAGATAACTCCTATAAAATGAAGTCAAATCCTTTCCCTGTAAACGTAACAAAGTTGCTCCTTTAAGAGATCAACATTTTGCATTCTTTAGTTTCCCTTTATCACCAATAGTTAATGAGTAACATGTGAAAAACCAATAAGTTACAAATATAATGGGAGATAACTCCTATAAAATGAAGTCAAATCCTTTCTTTGTAAATGTAACAAAGTTGCTCCATTAAAAGACCAACATTTTGCACTCTTTACTTTCCCTTTATCATTAATAGTTAATGGGTACCATGTGAAAAACCAATCAGTTACATATATAATGGGAGATAACTCCTATAAAATGAAGTCAAATCCTTTCCCTGCAAAGGTAACAAAGTTGCTCCTTTAAGAGACCAACATTTTGCACTCTTTCGTTTCCCTATATCATTAATAGTAAATGAGTAACATGTAAAAAACCAATAAGTTCCATATATAATGGGAGATAACTCCTACAAAATGAAGTCGAAACCGTTTACTGCAAATGTTAAAATGTTGCTTCTTTAAGAGATCAACATTTTGCACTCTTTACTTTCCCTCTATCATTAATAGTTAATGAGTACCATGTGAAAAACCAATCATTAAATATATAATGGGAGATAACTCCTATAAAATGAAGTCAAATCCTGTCCCTATAAATGTAACAAAGTTGTTCCTTTAAGAGACCAACATTTTGCACTCATTCGTTTCCCTTTATCATTAATAGTTAATGAGTAACATGTGAAAAACTAATAAATTACAAATATAATGGGAGATAACACCTATAAAATGAAGTCAAATCCTTTCCTTGTAAATGTAACAAAGTTGCTCCATTAAAAGTCCAACATTTTGCACTCTTTAGTTTCCCTTTATCATCAATAGTTAATGAGTAACATGTGAAAAACCAATAAGTTACATATATAATGGGAGATAACTCCTATAAAATGAAGTCAAATCATTTCCCTTTAAATGTAACAAAGTTGCTCCTTTAAGAGACCAACATTTTGCACTCTTTCGTTTCCCTTTATCATTAATAGTTAATGAGTAACATGTAAAAAACCAATAAGTTACATATATAATGGGAGATAACTCCTTTAAAATGAAGTCAAATCCTTTTCCTGTAAATGTAACAAAGTTGTTCCTTTAAGAGATCAACATTTTGCACTCTTTACTTTCCCTCTATCATTAATAATAAATGAGTACCATGTGAAAAACCAATCAGTTAAATATATAATGGGAGATAACTCCTATAAAATGAAGTCAAATCCTTTCCCTATAAATGTAACAAAGTTGCTTCTTTAAGAGATCAACATTTTGCACTCTTTAGTTTCCCTCTATCATTAATAGTTAATGAGTGCCATGCGAAAAACCAATCAGTTACATATATAATGGGAGATAACTCCTATAAAATGAAGTCAAATCCTTTCCCTGTAAATGTAACAAAGTTGCTCCTGTAAAATACCAACATTTTGCACTCTTTACTTTCCCTTTATCATTAATAGTTAATGAGTAACATGTAAAAATCCAATAAGTAACATATATAATGGGAGATAACTCCTATAAAATGAAGTCAAATCCTTATCCTGTAATGTGGCAAGGTTGCTCCTTTAAGAGATCAACATTTTGCACTCTTTACTTTCCCTCTATGATTAATAATAAATGAGTACCATGTGAAAAACCAATCAGTTAAATATATAATGGGAGATAACTCCTATAAAATGAAGTCAAATCCTTTCTCTATAAATGTAACAAAGTTGCTCCTTTAAGAGACCAACATTTTGCACTCTTTCGTTTCCCTTTATCATTAATAGTTAATGAGTAACATGTAAAAAACCAATAAGTTACATATATAATGGGAGATAACTCCTATAAAATGAAGTCAAATCCTTTATCTGTTAATGTAACAAAGTTGCTCCTTTACCAGATCAACATTTTGCACTCTTTACTTTCCCTCTATCATTAATAGTTAATGAGTACCATGTGAAAAACCAATCAGTTACATATATAATGGGAGATAACTCCTATAAAATGAAGTCAAATTACTTCCCTCCAAATGGGACAAAGTTGCGTCTTAATAAGACGAACATTTTATTCTCAATAAGTGTTTATCTATCTTTTACCGTTTCAGATGAGTAGCGCGAACAAGCAAATGTCAAAATTTAGAACGTGACCTTGACCTTTGACCTTGTGTCCATTTTCAAGGTCAAAGGTCAAGATGATCTATGGTGAAGACCCCAGGCCTCTATCTCTTTTAGTTGTTGAGATTTGTTTGAATATCACTTACTACTTTTATTTAAAGGGAGATAACTCCTATAAGATTTCGTCAGAACCCTTCAATCAATATGTCCCAAAGTTGCGCAAGGATATAGGACACATTTTGGTAAAGGTTTGGTATTGCTATCTTTTTTGGTTTAGGAGGAGAAGCATGAACAAGCTTTTTGGTAAAAGGGGAGATAACTCCTTAAAGGAAAAGGGTGCGGTCAGTCAGGGTGAACTGCGAAAGCGCAATGGGTAACCAATATCAGATATAAAATATCAAAGCGACATGTCGCGAAGTGAAAAAACCAGACACCGAAATAAGTTGGCGGAAGAAAAGAGAAAAGAATAATAATTAAAGATCAACTGTTCGGTTGAACATTTGAGGGTCTTTCCATATTAATTTTAATTTTGTATTACATGATGACATTTAAAATAATCATCTTTTTGCAAAATGTTATAACTTTGCTATAAATATTTAAAATAGAAATTATTTTATATTATTTGCTACAGATTGGCATTCTAAGAGAGATAACTCTTATAAAAGTTTTATACAACTTTTAACACCATGTCTTTATTTATTCGTAATTATTAATAGAACATTTTAAGACGAAAATAATTTCAATATCTTTAAAAATAGCAAAGGTAAAAAACTAGTACGTGACCTTGACCCATACAAGTTTTCAAGGTCAAAGGGCATGAGAGTCTATGGTGAAGACCCCATGCCTCTATCATTAATAATTAATGAGTTACAAGTGAAAAACCAATAAGTTACATATATAATGGGAGATAACTCCTATAAAATAAAGTCAAATCCTTTTCCTGTAAATGTGAGAAAGTTGTTCCTTTAAGAGATCAACATTTTGCACTCTTTAGTTTCCCTCTATCATTAATAGTTAATGAGTACCATGTGAAAAACCAATCAGTTACATCTATAATGGGAGATAACTCCTATAAAATGAAGTCAAATCCTTTCCCTATATATGTAACAAAGTTGCTCCTTCAAGAGACCAACATTTTGCACTCTTTCGTTTCCCTTTATCATTAATAGTTAATGAGTAACATTTAAAAAACCAATAAGTTACATATATAATGGGAGATAACTCCTATAAAATGAAGTCAAATCCTTAAACTGTAAATGTAACAAAGTTGCCTCTTTAAGAGATCAACATTTTGCACTCTTTAGTTTTCCTCTATCATTAATAGTTAATGAGTACCATGCGAAAAACCAATCAGTTACATATATAATGGGAGATAACTCCTATAAATGAAGTCAAATCCTTTCCTTTTAAATGTAACAATGTTGCTCCTTTAAGAGACCAACATTTTGCACTCTTTCGTTTCCCTTTATCATTAATAGTTAATGAGTAACATGTAAAAAACCAATAAGTTACATATATAATGGGAGATACCTCCTATAAAATGAAGTCAAATCCTTTACCTGTAAATGTAACAAAGTTGCTCCTTTAAGAGATCAACATTTTGCACTCTTTACTTTCCCTCTATCATTTATAGTTAATGAGAACCATGTGAAAAACCAATCAGATACATATATAATGGGAGATAACTCCTATAAAATGAAGTCAACTCCTTTCCCTGTAAATGTGACAAAGTTGCTCCTTTAAAAGACCAACATTTTGCACTCTTTAGTTTCCCTCTATCATTAATAGTTAATGAGTACAATGTGAAAAACCAATCAGTTACATATATAATGGGAGATAACTCCTATAAAATGAAGTCAAATCCTTTTCCTGTAAATGTAACATAGTTACTCCTTTAGGAGACCAACATTTCGCGCTCTTTCGTTTCCCTTTATCATAAACAGTTAATGAGTAACATGTAAAAAACCAATAAGTTGCATATATAATGGGAGATAACTCGTATAAAATGAAGTCAAATCTTTTACCTATAAATGTAACAAAGTTGCTCCTTTAAGAGGCCAACATTTTGCACTCTTTCGTTTCCCTTTATCATTAATAGTTAATGAGTAACATTTAAAAAACCAATAAGTTACATATATAATGGGAGATAACTCCTATAAAATGAAGTCAAATCCTTTCCCTATAAATGTTACAAAGTTACTCCTTTAAGAGACCAACATTTTGCACTCTTTCCTTTCCCTCTATCATTAATAGTTAATGAGTACCATGTGAAAAACCAATCAGTTACATATATAATGGGAGATAACTCCTATAAAATGAAGTCAAATTACTTCCCTCCAAAGGTGACAAAGTTGCGTCTTAATAAGACGAACATTTTACTCTCAATAAGTGTTTATCTATATTTTACCGTTTCAGAGGAGTAGCGCACACAAGCAAATGTCAAAATTTAGAACGTGACCTTGACCTTTGACCTTGTGTCCATTTTCAAGGTCAAAGGTCATGATGATCTATGGTGAAGACCCCAGGCCTCTATCTCTTTTAGTTGTTGAGATTTGTTTGAATATCACTTACTACTTTTATTTAAAGGGAGATAACTCCTATAAGATGTTGTCAGAACCCTTCAATCAATCTGTCCCAAAGTTGCGCAAGGATATAGGACACATTTTGGTAAAGGTTTGGTATTGCTATCTTTTTTGGTTTAGGAGGAGTAGCATGAACAAGCTTTTTAGTAAAAGGGGAGATAACTCCTTAAAGGAAAAGGGTGCGGTCAGTCAGGGTGAACTGCGAAAGCGCAATGGGTAACCGATAACAGATATAAAATATCAAAGCGACATGTCGCGAAGTAAAAAAACCAGACACCGAAATAAGTTGGCGGAAGAAAAGAGAAAAGAATAATAATAATAATAATAATAATAATAATAATCAGAACAATAACTATAGGTCTTTCCACAGAAAGGTGGAAAGACCTAATAATTAAAGATCAACTGTTCGGTTGAACATTTGAGGGTCTTTCCATATTAATTTTCATTTTGTATTACATGATGACATTTAAAATAATCATCCTTTTCCAAATGTTATAACTTTGCTATAAATATTTAAAATAGAAATTATTTTATATTATTTGCTACAGATTGGCATTCTAAGAGACATAACTCTTATAAAAGTTTTATACAACTTTTAACGCCATGTCTTTATTTACTCGTAATTATTAATAGAACATTTTAAGACGAAAATAATTTCAATATTTTTAAAAATAGCAAAGGTCAAAAACTAGTACGTGACCTTGACCCATACAAGTTTTCAAGGTCAAGGGCATGAGGGTCTATGGTGAAGACCCCATGCCTCTATCATTAATAGTTAATGAGTTACATGTGAAAAACCAATAAGTTACATATATAATGGGAGATAACTCCTATAAAATGAAGTTAAATCCTTTTCCTGTAAATGTGAGAAAGTTGTTACTTTAAGAGATCAACATTTTGCACTCTTTAGTTTCCCTCTATCATTAATAGTTAATGAGTACCATTTGAAAAACCAATCAGTTACATATATAATGGGAGATAACTCCTATAAAATGAAGTCAAATCCTTTCCTTATAAATGTAACAAAGTTGCTCCTTTAGAGACCAACATTTTGCACTCTTTCGTTTCCCTTTATCATTAATAGTTAATGCGTAACATGTAAAAAACCAATAAGTTACATATATAATGGGAGATAACTCCTATAAAATGAAGTCAAATCCTTTCCCTATAAATGTAACACAGTTGCTCCTTTAAGAGACCAACATTTTCCACTCTTTCGTTTTCGTTTTTCATTAATAGTTAATGAGTAACATGTAAAAAACCAATAAGTTACATATATAATGGGAGATAACTCCTATAAAATGAATTCAAATCCTTTACCTGTAAATGTAACAAAGTTGCTCCTTAAAGAGATCTACATTTTGCACTCTTTAGTTTCCCTCTATCATTAATAGTTAATGAATACCATGCGAAAAACCAATCAGTTACATATATAATGGGAGATAACTCTATAAAATGAAGTCAAATCCTTTCCCTGTAAATGTAACAAAGTTGCTCCTGTAAAAGACCAACATTTTGCACTCATTACTTTCCCTTTATCATTAATAGCTAATGAGTAACATGTTAAAAACTAATAAATTACATATATAATGGGAGATAACTCCTATAAAATGAAGTCAAATCCTTTACCTGTAAATGTAACAAAGTTGATCCTTTAAGAGATCAACATTTTGCACTCTTTACTTTCTCTCTATCATTAATAGTTAATGAATACCATGCGAAAAACCAATCAGTTACATATATAATGGGAGATAACTCCTATAAATGAAGTCAAATTCTTTCCTTTTTAAATATAACAAAGTTGCTCCTTTAAGAGACCAACATTTTGCACTCTTTCGTTTCCCTTTATCATTAATAGTTAATGAATAACATGTAAAAAACCAATAAGTTACATATATAATGGGAGATAACTCCTATAAAATGAAGTCAAATCCTTTACCTGTTAATGTAACAAAGTTGCTCCTTTAAGAGATCAACATTTTGCACTCTTTACTTTCCCTCTATCATTTATAGTTAATGAGAACTATGTGAAAAACCAATCAGATACATATATAATGGGAGATAACTCCTATAAAATGAAGTCAAATCCTTTCCCTGTAAATGTGACAAAGTTGCTCCTTTAAAAGACCAACATTTTGCACTCTTTAGTTTCCCTCTATCATTAATAGTTAATGAGTACAATGTGAAAAACCAATCAGTTACATATATAATGGGAGATAACTCCTATAAAATGAAGTCAAATCCTTTTCCTGTAAATGTAACATAGTTACTCCTTTAAGAGACCAATATTTCGCGCTCTTTCGTTTCCCTTTATCGTTAACAGTTAATGAGTAACATGTAAAAAACCAATAAGTTACATATATAATGGGAGATAACTCGTATAAAATGAAGTCAAATCCTTTACCTATAAATGTAACAAAGTTGCTCCTTTAAGAGAGCAACATTTTGCACTCTTTCGTTTCCCTTTATCATTAATAGTTAATGAGTAACATTTAAAAAACCAATAAGTTACATATATAATGGGAGATAACTCCTATAAAATGAAGTCAAATCCTTTCCCTATAAATGTAACAAATGTACTCCTTTAAGAGACCAACATTTTGCACTCTTTCCTTTCCCTCTATCATTAATAGTTAATGAGTACCATGTGAAAAACCAATCAGTTACATATATAATGGGAGATAACTCGTATAAAATGAAGTCAAATTACTTCCCTCCAAATGTGACAAAGTTGCGTCTTAATAAGACGAACATTTTACTCTCAATAAGTGTTTATCTATCTTTTACCGTTTCAGAGGAGTAGCGCACACAAGCAAATGTCAAAATTTAGAACGTGACCTTGACCTTTGACCTTGTGTCCATTTTCAAGGTCAAAGGTCATGATGATCTATGGTGAAGACCCCAGGCCTCTATCTCTTTTAGTTGTTGAGATTTGTTTGAATATCACTTACTACTTTTATTTAAAGGGAGATAACTCCTATAAGATGTCGTCAGAACCCTTCAATCAATCTGTCCCAAAGTTGCGCAAGGATATAGGACACATTTTGGTAAAGGTTTGGTATTGCTATCTTTTTTGGTTTAGGAGGAGTAGCATGAACAAGCTTTTTAGTATAAGGGGAGATAACTCCTTAAAGGAAAAGGGTGCGGTCAGTCAGGGTGAACTGCGAAAGCGCAATGGGTAACCGATGTCAGATATAAAATATCAAAGCGACATGTCGCGAAGTAAAAAAACCAGACACCGAAATAAGTTGGCGGAAGAAAAGAGAAAAGAATAATAATAATAATAATAATAATAATAATAATCAGAACAATAACTATAGGTCTTTCCACAGAAAGGTGGAAAGACCTAATAATCAGAACAATAACTATAGGTCTTTCCACAGAAAGGTGGAAAGACCTAATAAACAAGTACATTATACAATAAACTAATAGGTATTGCAACACCATCTACTTTCTTATACAATCAATACCATATATATCTCGCAAATAATTATTGATACAAATGATAGCTATAAAAAGAAAAAAAAAACAGAATAGACAAAATTCAATACCTTATCGGTCTCAGATTTGTCAAGTAGAGTTTACATTTTTTTTGTTAATATCTACAAATCTGCTGAGTTTTCGTAATGTGGTCGGGTTTTTACTGTTAAATAATTGACGAAATTTAATTGTGTTCGGTGTATAAATATACATTATAGAAATAAATTTCAGAAAATACCGGGCATTGTAAGATATAATGATATTCATCACCGATTTCGTTTTTATTACACAACGGACAAAGTCTATTTTCTCTTTCTATATTTTTCCAACGACAGAGTTCTATTGGCAGTTTATGATTACCTAATCTAAATCTACAGAGAATATTTTTTACAAATTGAATCCAAGAAAATACGTTTACTTCATTCGATTTACATATTAAGAGCTTATATATCATGCTGGATACTTTTGACTGTTTACCACATATTAGTTTACACCAATAAGAAATAACTCGTAGTTTAATTTGTATATGAAGTGGGTATCTACCTAACTCTCCATATATCCTTACACTAGGAGTGCTAGACTCGAGATTCAATAGCAGCTTACAATATTTCAAGTGCAACATTTCTAAGATATCACAGTTTTGGAATCCCCAAACTTCTGCTCCATATCTTGTCGAAAAGATCTTATTGACAACTAATAGATACATTATGCAGACGGCCTTTATTTAGAATTTCATACATTGCTTTAAAGGCTTTCTCTACGAGGTATTTTTTATTTTTATTAAAAGAGCCCGTTTTTTGGAAAAGAACCCCGAGTTATATAAATTCACTTACAATTTCTAATTCTCTTTCCTGGAACGTGAATTTAAAATTTCGTGAGATTGCACCTTTACTGAATATCATAACTTTAGTCTTATCTATGTTTAATTTTAGCTTCCACTTTTCGCAGTATTCTTGAAAGAAATTTAGACCCAATTGTAAATCGTCGGCAGACTCTGCCAAAAGTACAGTGTCGTCTGCAAATAATATCGTAAATAATTTTACGTATACATCGAGTTCACTCTCTAAATCGTTTCTAATGGTTGTCAACCCATAGATAGATTGTAATATGATCGACATGTGTTAATTTCGTTTTTCCAGTTGCAAGAATTCGAACAGTTAAAAAGAAACATTTCACATCTTCTTAATTTTACGATTCAAAGAACAACATTGAGAATCGCTCTTGAATACGTAAAACCAGAGATATATGCACGGAAACTGATGGCGTAATACATAATGTCTTAGTAGTAAAACGTACAATATAAATTATCTTTCAGCATATAGCTACTCCAAATTTGAAGAAATGGCACCGTGGATCAAATTTACGGTAAAGCTGTTCAAACTGCATATTGTAAAGCTAGCTGCGTTGTTTGTAAGCGATATAGCTGATTTGTTGAAACCCTTTTGTATATATATACGCGGTTAACGGAGACAAATCCGAATTGAATGATAGATCGATCGGTACAAAAATCTAATAACCTCATAAGGTGAGGTGATGCATTCTAGACCCCTTTTTTTTTCACGGGGCCTTGTGGACGCTGATTCATAATCGCACCCCTCCCCCCTTTCCAGCCCCCATCCACCAATGATGTTCTACAATACATAATATATGTAATGGAAAAATAACTACAAAATAAATAATTTATACACAATCCAACAAGACATATAGTCCAATATTGTATTATTGACCAAGTACACAATATTTCTTCCGCAGAACAATACTGCACAAAAAAATGATGTGCTCTGTTGGAGTCCTAGGCTTGCATTTTTCTGAAAAAAACATGATAATAATTTGTATAATTTCATACTGGCGGGCAGGGGTACAAATGATACAGAATATGAATTCATAATTCCCTTCTCGCCTACAGGATTTATCGAGAATAAGGCCCAAATTAGTTACTTTTCTATGAGGACATTTTGTATTAAATATAAATTACTTTGCCTTGTTATTTCTTAATAACTGCAGCCATAAAAATGTCTAAATCACTAACAGATAATACAATAGAAAATATAAATATATATACATCTCTTTATGCTGTATAAAGATATAACAATATTATATTACGATCGATACTTACAGCATTAGCTATCTAATTATACCAAACCGGAGCTTCTTAACTAAGGATGTAAAATAAAACAGCATAAATGTGTTTTTTAAGATGATTTAAATTTTGTGTATTACTGCTTATAAATTGTAAATTGAAACAATTAGAAGCTGAATAGAAAATAACAGAAAACGGCGAAAACGTGCTTTGTATAGAAAATAAATTTCTGAGCAAATTTAAATATAACAAAAAATAAATGTTTATTAAGTAAAAACTAAGAATTTGTTATGAATGCAAAACAAATAACACGTTTAATTTTATTAACAATTAACATAATTTGAATTAAACAAATAAAATCGACAATAAAAAAATTCAAATCATTAGAAACCGAACGTAATAATAAAAAGTCAAAATAAAAATATAAAGCTAAAACGAAGAAAGGTTAAAAATGCAAAATAAACAACATGTTAGATTTTGTTCAACAACAATATGAATACCAAAAACTTACCAGAAACCTGCGAATAAAAAACAAATAATTAAAAATAATTTAAGATCCGCCCTTTATTCCTTTCATTTTGTACTGGTAAACAAACAGTATGGCGGATGTGTATTACAAGTTCGGTCCGTGTATTGATTGTTCTATATTTCTTACCTACCGATCTTCAAATGGAAAAATAATAACTTAACGGTTACTTAACAATTATATTTTAATAATTTGTATAATAATAATTTTTAAATATACGCCTTTTCTGAAATAAAGTTGATAGAAATGCATTCACGTTCATGCATTTTTATTTTGGGATATTCGTATACATATTTATTTTGGACAAGAATAAATTTTATACATAAATATATAGCTTTATAACCATTGTCATAAATCTGCAGAGTAACTGATGATCGTTATCAACAACAATGCCAGAGGGCTTAAAACCGACCCAGGGGTCCAATCAACAAAAAACCTTAATCTCCGCGGGAAAACCTTAATCTCCGAGGGAAAACCTTAATTTCCCGGTGACCACCTTATAATTTAAAAAACCAACACTTAATTTTAAAGGGATTCCTTAAAAAATTAAGGTTTTCCCCCGGAGATTAAGGTTTTCTGCGGGAATTAAGGTTTTGGTGTTTGTAGTGCTTGGTAGCCATGTTTTCTGGGTAGTAAGTCATACTACAGTGAACTCTGCCTAAACTGAACTCCTTTCTGACTAAAATGTTTGTTCAGAATAAACAGATATGGTTTTAATGTTTAGACAGGTTAAATTTACAAACAATTTAAATATTAAGACTAAAATTTCTGTTTTCAAAGGATTCTAATTTATTTACGGTTCCGTTGAGATATATCTGGTGTTGTACTCTTACTTGGGATTTCAGGCAAGGTATGTTCCACTCTAAATTAACATAGATTGCTGTGGGTTTCAAATCAATAAAATCTTGAGTGCCATGTTAGCTGAAAAGTTCCTGAAAGTGGACTAAAACAAAGAATAAATGAGAGAACTGACTGTCATAGATATGAAGCTCTAAAGATTGGGTTTAACATTACTTTGACTGAGAGGTGACCACTGAGGCCTATTTAAGTTTCAATTTAATGAATGTTTGAATATATACTGCTTGTTAGACATAGTAATTCAATCAACCAAGTAGTCCTAATGCTTGGAACCTCGGTTGTTATTTTATTGACACTTTTTATATTCAAATTACTTTTATTTGTCTCATACTTGTACTTGCAGGAATGTCTGATATGAACTTAGTTTAACTTTTACTGCAAGATGCAAGTCTTCAGATGACATATGCCACAGTAGAGTACAGTATATCCATCCTCTTCTAAGGAGGTACTGGACTAGAGGTGAAAGATTAAAATAAAGGTAAGCCTTCAAGTTATTATACATGTATGTATTAAATACCATAAAAAGTTGCATATAGTCTACTTTTACCGAACCTGGAAAAAACAGTGCGACATTCTGACTGATATTTGGTCCGATACAATTTTTCATGGTTTCATCCAAGTTTCCCTGACCGGTCACATTCAGACTCAATTTTTACAACAGTTAACTTTTTAGCAGCCCATACAATAATTGTATTGTTGGTATAAAAAGATAAGGGATTTATTTCTAGCTAACAGAAAGGGAATATTTCTGCAGTTTTTTATTGGAATGTATGGAAGTTTATAAAAGAATCTTGTATGGTAGTATAAAAATAACCACAGATAACAAAATAGCAACAACAACCAACAGGCAAGAACTGTTTAGAGTCTGTAGTACATGTAACATATAATCGGCAGCTTTCTTTCCCAAATAAGATACATCGTAAAAGGAAAATTGCAATATTATTGAATTTAATTGTAATAATTATTGTGTTTTTTTGCAATTACTCCTTTTAATGGCAAAGATTGCATTAAGATGCAAAGTATTGCATTTAATAGCAATAAGTTTTGCATTGAAACAAAGTATTGTGTCTAAGTCCAACAATTTAATTGCAATACTTTGCATTTAAAAGCAATAAAAAAAAATTTTTTTCCAACAAAGTGGCCTGAATTAACTTTCGTAGTTATCCTTAATGGTTGAGAACATTAATTTCTTTAAAAACATCGACATGGTCTGTGGTTCTGTTTACTAAGATTGATCAGGCATGTCAAAATTAGTTGAGTCCAACATGTGATCAGGTCTGATTGACAAGGGTTGACACTTCTATACACAAGGTTTATAGTTCCCTTTAAATCCTTTGACCTTCTCTCTCAATAAATATATTACTAGTATATGTAACTTATGACATCACAAATGTGTGGGTTTGTTACAAATGTTGATTGCTTATTTCTAGATAAACAAGCCATTAGTTTCATTAAAATTCTCAATTAACGAACCAGAAAAAAGTTACTCCATGTATTACCGTATAACCGGTAATTTTTGCGGTGTGAAATTTTTGCGGATTGGGATTGAAATTCTGATATTTTATTTTTGCTGATTTTAATTTTTGCGGTTTTACATCTTTAACCAAAAAAAATGTTGAGTTTTTATTTCTGTTGTGTATCCTGATTAGCCCAGTGATTTGGGCTATGAATTATGTTCCACGCTAAAGGAAAATCATATTGAGCATGACAAGCTTCTGTTATTCCCTGATATGACTTGTGGTGGAATAAATACACCTGTAACCTGTAAGTGTACATAAAATAATGAAAAAAAGTGCAGAAAAAAATCGGCAAAACAGGTAAAATAAAGTGAGTTTTTTATTAATTAGGATTGCATTGACAATCAATTTCTGATAGAACTTGGTTAATACACGAGGACAAATGACAGGTAGATGTTTTAATTGGAAATAAATATTTACAGGTAATAATAACGGTTAAATAACGGATTAATCACAAAGTTGTATAAACATCCTTTGTTTTATACCGGTAGGCAATAACAATAAAGGAAAGTTTTTTGGTGTTTTTGTTTCTTGTAAAAACATCCTTTAACTTGTATCTATCTGATGGACAATAAAAATAAAGGAAAAATTTATTAGTGCTTTTATAGTGAATATTTTTATTAAAACTCCGAAAACGAGAAAACTATTCACTTCGCTTCGATGATTTTTATTTACCACCGAGATAATTAATATAATTAATATCCCGAAACAAAATATAGATCGACACAAGTTTGTGAAACTTTACCGTTATTTACGGATAGGAATACTTCATACTTTTTTATGCGATTTTAAATTTTGCGGTCAATTGTCAACCGCGAAATAACGCAAAAATTAAATTACCGCAAAAATTACCAGTTAAATACGGTATTAGATTAAGACATTTTAAAACTATTTCTGGCTTTAAATCAAATTTATGCACATAATTAAACTAACAAAAATTTTTATACCCTGCAACACAGAGTGGCTGGGTATTATGTAATGCCCTCCATTTTGTCTGTCTGTTCATATCCTTGTTGTTTCCAGATATTAACTTAAAAAACATGCCAACAGATTTTGTTTAAACTTGGCACTGCTGTTTAGTACTAGTACAAATTGAATCTGATCAAGTTCCATTTTCAGCACAATCCAATTTGTAGTTTTTAATTTAGGCCAATTCAAAATTTTTTTTGGTCAGCAGTTGTCAGTTCCAAATTATAACTTGATAAACGGGTCAGTGGACTTTGTTAATTACACAGCTGTTCTATAAAATGAAGGTAAATTTCATATTTTAGCACAATCTATTTGTAGTTTTTTGTAAGAAACATTTCAGAGAAGTTTATTAAAAGGTATATTCTATTAACTGATCATTGGCTTCAATATTTCTTATTAAAATTTCTTTGATTGTGAACTAGCTGATAAAATAAATAAAATAAATATTAAAAGCAAATTTACCAACCACTTTGGTATATAATTATTGACCACTTGAGAAATTACTGTAAGGTATTTAATATTAAAATGATAAAATATTGGGACTCTTGTATTGACTTTAAGTCTGACCTTGTATTGGTTTAAATACTCCAACCTCAAAATGTCTGTGTGGTTAAAGATTGATAGACTGAATTGTTTGTTACAATTTGTTTTAATGCCACATAGTTTGCACCCATCTATGACAGACTTACTATGGTATACAATGTCCATCTGTCCACAGATTTTCTTCAAACTACACACAGTTGTTACTTACGTAAACCTCATGGTCTGTATACTTTTTAGTGAATCTGACTTATCGTTAAGGAGTTATAAGACTTTGTGAGAAAAAGGAGGATTTTTTGGTCTTCGATCAGACTATAATTTAAAATGCTTTCATGAATTTTCTTGAAAGGGGAATTGTTTATTTTGATAGATGCATGCATTCTTTAGTTTTTGGTAAAATTCTGATTCATTGTTATAGAGTTATGTATTATGTTCATGTAAAAGGGTGGAGGGGGCATTTTTGGGGGCTATAAAACTCTTTCTTCAGTTTTCTTGAAGGTTGTGAACATTGTTTGTTTTGACAGCTGACAGCTTCCTTTCATTTTTGATAAAATTCTGTTTTTTTTATAGAGTATGGTACTTTGATTGTAACAAAGGAGATATTTTTTTAATTTTCAGACTTTTAACTTAAGAAAAACTTGCATTATTTCTTGAAATTTTGGGGCATTGTTGATAATTTTAGATGTGATTATGTCTCATCAGTGCAGAAAGAGTTATGCATTAATGAAGTGTATAGCTTCTGTCCTTCAGGCGTGGTGCAGCAGTTCATAGCTTCTGTCCTTGTCTTCAGGCAGGCATGGTGCAGCAGTTCATAGCTTCTGTCCTTGTCTTCAGGCAGGCATGGTGCAGCAGTTCATAGCTTCTGTCCTTGTCTTCAGGCAGGCATGGTGCAGCAGTTCATAGCTTCTGTCCTTGTCTTCAGGCAGGCATGGTGCAGCAGTTCATAGCTTCTGTCCTTGTCTTCAGGCAGGCATGGTGCAGCAGTTCATAGCTTCTGTCCTTGTCTTCAGGCAGGCATGGTGCAGCAGTTTATTTACAAGTTGTATATACTTTAAGTTTGATTACAAACCGTCAATGGGTCAGAAAGGTATGATATATATTTTTGGTCTTTAATGTTAAAAACAAATTTATGTTTTGTCATCATTATCTCTTCGAGTTCTGTCATACATGTAAAAAAAAAAATTGGGATTTCGCCTTTTTGAGAATCATCACTGCCTTGGAGTACTAGGGAAATATATACAAAATTGTGGATCACCAAATGCAAACCGAAGCTTTGCCTGGGACTATGTGATTCAGAACATTTATGATGGGTCCGTTAAGAAGAGGTTTAAGGACCAGATATTTGTGGGAACAAGAACCAACACTGCACTAAATATATAGGATCTTATATTGGTACAAGTGGATTGTCTGATTTCTCCAATCATGATAGTTTAATTGTGAAATTTTAAGTCATAGCCTTTGCATAATTTAACTTTTGATTGTTTTGTTGTTTTTTTTAAATGCTGTCAATTTGCGAAATGAAATACAAATTCTCCCAAATAAATATTATGGTCATGACTTCAATATGTGGTAAATAGAAGTTGTTTTGTTTATGACATCACTATTGCTGTTTAAGTTTATTATTTTAAGCCAATCAACAGATGAGAACCACAAATTGACGAGAACTATATTTACAAACTGATCAAGCAGTTGGAATATTACCTCAAAATTAAAGAAAAATAGTTTAACTTCCCCCAGCTGATTGGTTCTTTATGTAATCAGTTGACTTCTATATTTCATTGATCCAGTTAAATACAAATATGTTGTGTATGAGAACTTACAACATCCCATGATGTGTAAACGCCGGCGACTCCCTTACAGACTTGACATAAATTCGGACTTCATTTAGTTAGTGAGTGAGTCGCCAGATTTTACACATTGATAGTTTCCTAAAAACCAGTGTTTAGTCCTATACAAACCTCAGAGTTCAGACTAAAAATAACTGCAATATTAAAAATGACGATAATCATGGATAATACATAGCAAATTAGATTTTAAAGTCAGTTTTTACATGTACACAAAACACATGGCTTATGCATTTGCGAACTTAATTTATTGGAATCTTTAAACACGGTTTAATGTTTACATAGATAAAGCAGGACGTCATATTAGAATATTGTGACATAAATGGGCCATTCAAACAAAAATAAACCACAGCCTCCATGAATTATTTCCTAATTTCCCTATGAGTCTTATATGTACCCCCACTTGGTTGGGAGACATATTGTTTTTGTCCTGTCTGTCTGTCGCCCAAAGTTATTCCACTCAACTCCTCTGAAACTACTCGACCAAATTTTACCAAACTTGGTATGTAACAAGTACATCATATGTAGTTGTGCATATTACTGGGAAATTTTGATTTTCAAAATTTTCGGGAGTTATGGCTCTTTGAACTTTGAATTCTCCAAAAATTCCTTATAAATCATGGTTTAAGCTCAACTGAACCAAATTTTACGAAACTTGGTACATAGCAAGTACACCATATGTAGTTGTGTATATTTAAAGGAAATTTTTATCCTCAAAATTTTGTGGGTGTTATGGCCCTTTAAACTTAGAATTTTTAAAAAATTCCTTATAAATCATGGTTTCTGCTCAACTACCCTGAAACTACTGCACCAAATTTTACAAAACTTGGTATGTAGCAAGTACACCATATTAAGTTGTCCATATTAGAAGGAAATGTTGATCCTCTGGGTCAAATTTGGGAAACGGGGTGGGGGGACATCGTTTTTGTATCCCAAAATATACTTTAATTAACTGTAAACTTGCATTGTGTGATTATAAAAACTGTTTTTTATTACAGTATTTGTTTTTGTACTTGTATTTGGTTGTGTTATAGTTTTTGTTCATGCTAGGCAAGGATAAAAACCACATATTATTACAATATGATATTGTACATTATTGTCATTATTAGTGAGTTCTGAGAGGTCCTCAAGTGTGCTCTGATATTAAATATTGTTCGTCTTGATTTAAATGAAATTTTACAGAAAGTAGACAAAAACATCATTCAAATAATTGTTCAATACATTGCTAATATTATATCAGTTGTAATGATGTCAATTAAACCCACAATATAACCAGACAATAACAACATTTATTGCATTGTAGTGAAACCCAGTCGCTATCAGATATCGTCATACCTTTGGTCCATTACATGAAAGTTTACTTAGGAACAGCTGATAACTAAGTTTGAAAATATTTATTGTCTATAGAGATTAAATCTTTGATCTGACGATTGTTTTCACTTTTAACAGCATTTCAAAGTAACTCAATAGTATATATATAAAGTTTTTAAATTGTGGAATTAGTCAACAGTTGTATGGGGCTGTATATATATATTGTCAGATAACTGTAAATCATTACCTGACATATAATTTGCAAGTGACACTTTTTTTTACCTGTGGATTAAATTTCTGTGTTTTGTGGTAAAAATGGACATGGGGATCAGAGATATCTGAGGTTTGATGTTTAGGTGTAGAAATTCATTGATAAGACAAGATAATGAAATAATATCATCAAAATCATGGATAATGTGAAAATTATCTGGATTAACTTGTGGCAGTTTCAGGGATAATTTACAACCATGGGGTAAGTTTTTGGATTAACTATATAGTTGTGTCAGGTAAATGATACATATGTCAGTAAACAGAACATAAACGTTGTATTAATTGTTTGTTTTGTTTGTTAAAATGTTGTTTAATGCCACTTTCAGCAATTTTTCAGCTATATCGTGGCGTCCAGTTTCTATTGGGGAGGACGCTGGAGTACCTGGAGAAAACACCGACCTTCACTAGGTTGTCGAGTATACCCTGCCCGTAGTGACACTCAGACATACAAACTCCGTGTTGATCAATGGTAGAGGATTACCTTAACCAATCAGTCACAGAAGCCCCTTTAAAGTCTGATATTAGAATTGTTTAGCATACACTATGTAGATCTCTAGCCTATCAGTGTCTTGTCTTAATAACAAATAGCTGCTGCTGGGATTCTTGATAAATGAATGTCAAGATAAGTTTGGTTTATTAATCTTGGACTTGTTTTGTTTGAAATACATTTTAAATTGTTGCATGAATAAAAATATAAATTTGCAACTTGTGTACATTAAAATTGTTGGTAGGTTGAAATGAATTTAACGCCACTTTCAGGAATTTTTTAGCTAAAATGAAAATCTCCTTTCTCATAATATTAGAAAGTTCATTATATATATATTATTTTAAATGCATGTTTACAGATCAATTTCATATCCGTTTGACAGCCCCAAGGCACATGTACATTTCTGTACTTGAAATCGACACATTCTTTAATCCTATTGTCAATTTCACAACAAGATTATCTAGTTTTGTTTGAAATGGAAATCTTCACATGTATGTTAATTACTTGACACAATTGAGCAAATTTCTGATATAATTGTCATGTTTTCAATACAGGACCCCTCTGGCTTACTTCTTTTAACAAGAACTTTAATTTGACATGAAAAATAATAAATTCTTTTTTTTTTTAATTTATTTATTTTGATTTCAAAATTTTAAACATTAATATTTCTGAACAAGTAGGAAATGCATGTTACGATAACATGTGGTCGATTAGGGTAATTTTTTTAGTATGAATATTTTAACCTAATTTAAATAATTCAGGGCCTAATTATGTTTCTTTGTGCATGTAATTCCTTTGTAGGTGTTGATTTAGAAAAACTATAAAACATGAATTGGTTTTACAATGTGGTGGGGTGTACTTAGTTTTTTTCTCACTTCAGTTTGGGGGAGGGAAGGAGGGCATGAAGTACAAATGTTCCAAGCTTGAGTATGTTTTTGTTTTTATTGTTTTCTATTAAGAATATTTTTTAATTATTTGTTAACAAAAAGTTTGTGGATTGATGGATCTCTTATTATATTCACCGCAAACTTGTTTGGGGGTTATATAGGAATCACCCTGTCTGTCTATGCACATCCCTTCTAAGCGCTTCTCCTACACCGACTTACAGATTTTGATAAAACTTTACATGAAGGAAGTACATCATATGTAGATGTGCATGAAGAATTTTTGTCGCTGTCGGATATTATTCAGGATAGATAATTGGACTTAGACTTTTTAAATATAGTATTCAGTGGGAGACGAGTTGTAAGCACAACTCCTTTTAAACCGTTAGACATATTTTGATGAAACTTTACATGAAGGAAGGATATCATATGTAGATGTGCATTAAGAATTTTTGTTGCTGTCAGATATTATTCAGGGGAGATAATTAGACTTGAATGCGAAGCAAAGCGGGGGAGGGGGGGGGTATGCCTTTGTTAGCATGCTCACAGTCCACACTTGTTACATGTGTAAACAGCATAATCCATCTGAGCTACAGATATATGTGATGTTATATAATTATTGTAAACATTCTTTATACTGATAAAATTTAAACTTAATGTTTAATTATCACATGTGTTGATTTAAAAAGGTCTGTTGTTGATGTGTGGTTGTTGAACAAGTTTTGTTTGCCTTCCATAAACAGATGACAGTTTAAGTGAGGATTATTTCCCTTTGTTCAACAATACACAACATTATGAATTCTGAAATGAGTCCACTTATAGTGTAAGATGTTATAAAATATTTTAATTAACCAGAAATTCAGCAAGCTTGGAGCAAATGCAGGGCATTCCATTCATCTGTATTTCAAGTTTTTAACAAAAATAAGTCAGAAACACTTCAGCATAATGAACAGTGATTTTTTGTTTACATCATCCCATTTGGCACAATAATACTTGTATTTGATATAAATAATCATATTCCAAAAAAAAAAAATCATAAAAAGAAATTATGCTATCAGCTGCACAAATTCAGGAGTTATTGTTCTAAAAACGTCATTTCAAAATTATTTATATCATTAAAGGTACTAATGTGTCAGTCTTAACCACTTTGTTTTCCACTTTATACATCTCATGTAGATACGTTGCTCTAGTGTGCTTGAGTTTCATGGTTATAGTCACATAAAATGAACCATATTGTATGTGTCTGTACATGACGTTACCCCAATCTATGAGCAAGGGATACTGAATAGATGATCTGATTCTAGGCATATACCCCCCAGGATGCCGGCATGCTATACTGAATTTGAACCTCTTCTCAGCCTCCCTGCCAACGCTTGACCTGTAGTGACTTATACCCAAACCCCGAAAGCATGCATGAATGTCATAAGTCAAGGCTGGATACACCCCCGGGTCAGGATCACCCGTGGGATGCAGCGGCCAATTTGAACATAAGGTATTCAGAAGGGAGGGAACATCCCTATACAAAATATACATAACTTCAATATGAACATATTTAATAACAATACTACTTTTTATAACATACACCATTAACACACAATTTAAAACATATAGTAATATCAATTTCAAAAATATCTTGTAAAACACAATATGCTATGTATATAAAACATAAAAAATTAATGTATCATTTGGCATTGTGGGGGCTACTCACTTCTTCTACAAAATGAATCTAAAACTACAATATTTTAAACAAGCTCAAAAACCTACACATAATCGAAATGATTCTTTCATTCATTGTACATGTACTGAGGAACTCAGTTGACATCATGATATAGGACTAAGTTGCCTGAGTGGAACAGCAGCAGGCAAAATAGACCTCTGCTGACGTCGAAATAGTTTCTTGTTAGAGCCTGAGGAACTCAGGTGACATCACGATATAGGACTAAGTTGCCCGAGTGGAACAACAGCAGGCAAAATAGCCCCCTGCTGACGTCGACATAACTGACATAAAGACAAACTGTTTAAACTGAAATAATACATATAACATGACATGTAAAATCTAAATACTAAAAGAAAGAAGTTAAATCTGACCAAATAGAGATGTATTATTGAATTGGGGTTAAAATAATTCCCCGTAATTATGCCCGCCAAATGAATGAATGAACATAGTGAAGTGAGTGAAAGCCCCCAAAAAATGATACATCGATTGGATAAAATAATTATATACCCACAAGAATTAACAAAACTACTGTTCATAAAATCAAAATTTACCATGAGACACTGAAATAATGATGACATGATATGATACAATAACATAATCCTAACTACTCTCTGCACATGTCTGTTTGTGCCTTTTGTAAAACATTTACATCTGTACTTATGTAACGAATGTAGCAATCAGATGACCACCTTCCGAGCGTTCGAATTACATGATCTTCAACACCAGCTGCCGCTGCTGATGTGGCTGCTCCTTTTCTAAATGAATGACCACTATAATTTTTGCTTTCGTACCCTAGCATGCCTAATAAATGTCTAAGGAACAAAATAAGGGTATCTCTCTCTAGTGGATCACTTGTGAATTCATTATCAAGAAAAAGTGGTGATGACCGTAATGTCCCTGCTAGAGCTCTCGTCGACAAGTATTTTTTCATGGTATCAACCGGTTTAAGCCCATTGTTCTCATAAATGGTAATCGTAACACCTTGACCAAAAGGGTCACATTTGGAGAAACGTAAGTTAATTTTGAACCATTTATTACTACTGTCTATTGATATATCTTGAATAACAATATGTCTGTCCTTTGAGTTTTTTTTGACAAGTAAATTCACCGCAGCGTAAAAAACCAAAGAAAGCCATATTAAAGACACATTGGAGCATTAAATCAATAAACGGGGAATATACCCCTAAGCTTAGCAAGTTACATAGTTCTCTTAAGATTGAATAAGTAATGGGCAACCTCGTCTTAGTGATATTTGACTGTGACTTTTTAATACCACGCATGATATATGGTAAACGTGCTGAGGACTCAATAGGGTCACAACCATGAGACCTTATATGGAAATAACGAATTCCTGCTAAATATAACTTAATCGTATCGTGTTTGAGTTTCAAAGTCTTTTGGCAATATGTAACGAAATATATGAGCTGCTCTTCTGCAATAAAAGGAAGCCCAACATGACAATCTATCCGATTTGAAACCAAGTATGACTTGAAACATTTTAAAGCTGAAACATACGTGTGTTTAGTACTCTCACTTATAGATGCATCCCAAAGATCATCAACTTGAGCTTTTAATCCATCATCAGGTCTGAGGCTGGTAAACAGGGGACTGGTGTTAAATCTGATAACGAGAAATAGAATCAGCAATACTATTTTTTGTACCCTGGATGTGACATGCATGAATAACAAAATTGTGGCATGCAGAATGGAAAGTAAGCTTACGCATGAGTTTCATTATACTTGGTACCTTAGAGCGACCTTTTCTTATAATCTCAACTGTCCCTAAGTTATCACAATGAAATAAGATTCGTTTTTTACACCAATGATGCCCCCATAGGATACATGCCATTACAATGGGGTACAATTCATAAAAAGCCATGGATGTTTGCTCATGAATTAATACATCTGAGAAGTCACCCTGAAACCAAGCATTCATATAAAAACCCGCAAAGGATGTCTGTGTTGCATCAGTAAAGAGTTGAATATCAGCCGCATTAGTAATGTCATCATTGATGAAAAAGGAAACTCCATTCCATTCTGACATGAATTTAGCCCACATAGCAAGATCTGGTCTACAATGTTTCAGATGGACGTGATGGTGTAATTTCTTGACGGTGGTAGATAACTTAATTAGATGTGACACAAATGAACGACCTGGTAAAATGACTCTGCATGCGAAGTTCAAGTGGCCTAGGAGGCTTAATAGTTCCCGCTTTGTGCAAGTGTTACGTCTACTGAAATGCTCTAAAATAGCTTGTATTCGTTTAAGTTTTTCACTAGGAAGGCGGGCCTGCATAAGTTCAGTATCGAGTATTATTCCTAAGTATTCTAGAATATGAGTAGGTCCCTCTGTCTTTTTTGCCGAAAGTGGAATACCTAACGACTCAAATAAGTTTAAGAAAACATTCATTGTTAAATGTGGGTCATAGTTTTCTGGAACTATCACTAAGAAATCATCCAATAAATGTAAGATATTTTCAATGTTATAGTTGTTTTTAGCAATCCAGCATATAGTTGCTGACAAATTATTAAATAATGTGGGACTACTCCGGCTCCCAAAAACTAACTTTGTAAAAAAATAATATTTTTTATTCCATTTAATGCCCTGAAAAGGCCACAATTCTGGTGCTACTGGTACAATTTTAAATGCATCGGTTATATCTGTCTTCATAAGCCATGCTTTATGACCTAATTTCTTTATTATTTTAATGGCATCATCAATTGACACGTAAGAAAGGGAAAAGGCATCTTTATCAATTAAATCGTTCAAACTTGGATTTAATTCATTCTCATGGGGCGCTGATAAATCCACTATTAACCTTTTCTTTTTGTTATATTTGCCTTCCGCTACCCCAATTGGATTTATTCTGAAGTTCTTGAATGGTATACTGTCAAACGGTCCTAACAAATACCCTTTCTCAACTTCGGAATTAATTAACATGGTTACATGATCTGGTTGTGTTAAAGCAGATTTCAAATTTTTGCACTCAAACGGAAAGGCTGGCAAATGATTAATTCCTGTATCGAATCCATTAAATAAACCAGACAATAAAAACTCTTTGAAAGTAGAATCAGGATAATTGCTCAATTCATATGCTAAACGGTCTATGTGTATAGGAGTAGTAGCCCCTGACGACAGCATGTCATTTAATTCTTTCTCTGTGACAGGGTCCCTATTCTCTGGGGACCCTGTGCCTCGTTTTTTGAAACCTGACACATGCTTTTATTGTGGTCGCCCTTACATAATAAACAGATATGTGCATGCTTACACCTAGTATTCACACACCCTTTCTGACCATTGAAATTGTTACAAATTTCACGACCCATATAGAAAACTCTTTCCCTGCCATATGTGTCCTGATCCGAGATGAATGATCTAGCCCCTTGTGTCTGCCTACTGGATAGGCCTAGGCTTGACTGGTTACAATACGCAGTAAAGTGAAACGGACTACCACAGTGGTTGCAAGCATTGGGTCTTGCGTTAGTAAAAATATTACAGAACAGTGTGTTGTTTCTTATTGACCAGTCAATGGGAATGTTGTTATAAGTTGCATGAGCTGCTGCTTGAGCTGAGAACTGTTTATGGTATTCATAAAAAACCCCTCCCCGGATAACGACTAGCCATATCCACAATATCTCTCTCGTATGCATCTAATTCTTCTCTCCTATGTGGATGTGTTTGACACATTATGCTTTTGTAGGTGCCAAAAGCTTGAATGAACTCGGCCAAAGATAAAGACCTTATTCAGTCTCTGATCAGTTTTCAAGTTCTGATTGTCACCTCCAGAATAGTTATAATTACATGTGGATTCTTGAATTCCCGATCCTGAGTAGTATGGAATTAAAAGGGCTGCTAAGTTAACATCATTACCTGAAATGATGCTCCTTCGTAATTTTTCTGATACGGTTTCCACATACGGAAGGGACTCGGCCGCATATCCCCTGCTTGTTCTAACTGCATTCCGGGTCAGCTGCTCGGCACTTCTGGCGGCCGGAGAGGGTCTTGACATCGCTTTGTACGCACTTTCTAAAGTGAAACTGGGCCTTTCGTTTGCCGTGACAATATCCAGGGAGGTCTGGGTCGGCTGAACCACTCGCAGTTCGTTTGTCGCCGTTAACACAGGTGCATTCGCCTGTATTGGTGCTGGGAGTACAGTAACTTGATTGTTTGTAGCTTGCGATCTCTTGGCCAAGAGTGTGTTTACTGTTGATGTCAGTCTTGTAACATTTTGTTGCAACGATTGCACAGTAGCTGAAACTTTCGATACGAGATCGATCAAAACTTGATGGTCATTGTTGTTTTCATTTTGTCTCGTTGCATTCTGGGATCGCCCACCATCTTCATTGTTTACAACACGTGGTGTTCCTGTTGTCTGATTTCGCGCACTACCAAATAAGGATTGGACGCGTACGGCGGGCGTTTCACCTCCGGACGCCCTCAAAAGTCTAACTAATGACATTCGTCTTGCATTCTGTGGAATTCGAATTCCCTTTTTAGAAAGTTCTTCTTTCAAACGGGCCGTAGTCCAATTCTCAAATAGTTCTGGGTCATAATGAACAGGATTACCACGCCGCCGTCGTACTGGACCCATGATTAAACTGTCAACTGACGGAAATTCAGTTAGAATAATAACTAAATGGTGACTGACCTTCAAGAAGCTACTTGGAATTTAAATTCCGATCCTTTAAAGACAATAAAAACGGAAATAATCAATTTGGGTCACGATAGATCACGACAGAGCAATGTTGATCACAAAGTCTTTTGAAGTTTTGGTGCAACTTTTAACGATTCATAACGAGACTGCACATGAGCAGCGTTGTAAATACGTAGTCCTAAATTTATATTCCAAATATAAACAACAATCCGTTGGGAAAAACGTAGTAATAACACAAAAATTTTTTCCTAACTAAAGAAAGCTGCTGCCATTAACAAGGTCAGCTAAAACAATGACATAATCATCTGGATACTTTAATATGATTGGTTACCCAAGTCCTGAGAATAAAATACAGAGGGTTCCCAAAGGGGGATTTAACTGATACTGAAGGGCACCTTAAGGATATTATATAATGTATAAACTCCAATTTAACATGTTAAATTCCTATATAAATGGCTTTTCTTGGCATGCAGACAGGTGCTTAGTTCTGTTGACACTAATTTGCACAACCATATTGTAAGACTCGTGAATGAAGATAACAACAAAATACAGAACACAAAGGAAATGCAGAAAACCAAGGAAATTTGTCAAAAAATACATTCCAAAAATCTGTATCTAAAAAACTGGCCAACTTGTGAACAGGCAACCAAAAAAAAATATGTATCTACAGCAATGGTTCTGACTTGGTACATTGATTTCAAAAGAAATGATGGGTTAAACAGGTTCTACTGCATGGCAAAACTCCTCCTTATGTAAAGTTTAATATTTAAGATTGTTTCTGTGTAAGGAAACATAATGTTTTCCTGGATGACAATAACTGTTTAAATTGAAATATAAATGATTTAGGGTGTACACTTAACTACTCTTTAGCTAGCTCCACAATTTGATTGGGTAGAACATGACAACCACAAAATCACAAACTGTTGTGTGCACACATTTTGTGAACTTTCACAATTTTGTTTCATTATTATATCGGAAATAAAAGAGCCCTGTGGGGCTATGTTTTCAAATTATTACTGGGAAGTTAAAACAACTACATTTACACTTCCTACTTTGTTCAGAAATTGCCGGGGGGCAGAAAATGGCATGTATTCTGTTGTTTAAAAGTCGTTATTCATGTTTTCATAACAAACTGGAAATTTATGTTGTACAGGAAAAATGGACAAAGAAAATTACATCATTTGATGTAGATTTTTTAAAATCAATGAATAGTTCTCTTGACAGAAATTGACACTGGTAGCTGTTGATTGGGTGATTTTTTAATTGAATAAATAGTGTTGAAGGGGAGATAATTATTTTTGTTGGTTTAAAGGAGTTGTACATGTAAAGTTTTTTATGATGTGATGTATTTAGTCTGGTGCTAATGAATTACCTGTAATTAACATGAAATTAAAATTTCATGGAATGAATATTTAATATGCTGATCGATCATTGTTCATATTGACGTTAGTCAGTTTTTCTTAGGAGAAGTATATCGTTGTGTGCTGGGTTTTTTTTTGTCTGGGTTGCTCTGCATACTTTATGGATAATTCTGTGATAAATTTCAGTGTATAAGTTTCTGGATGGATAAAATTCTGAGAAAAAATGTATAGATTGAATTTTAAGATTTCCATTAGCGAAAGTGTTGAACATAAATGTCAGGAAAATAAACTGACAAAAAATGGAAAAACAAATTTCTAAGGAAATAAATCGAATCTACAATAATAAATGTTGTATTTAATGTACATTTAAGGAAATTGTAATTAAGGAAAATTACACCTGTTTGAAAGTGAATATTGACCCAGGTGAAAAGCCACAGTTATAATCAGATTATAGAAAATGATAAAATGGACATTCAGGTGAAGAAATATAATTTTTTTTGCTCACTTGAAGTTGAGGAGAAATATATGTTTTCATTACAGGAGTTGTAGACACCTGTTGCAATATTGATTCAAAAGGTTTGAAAAGGATCTATTCGTTGTACATCATTTTTGACATTTGTGATGTTTTTTATGTTCATTTTCTTGAACATTGTAATTTAAGACTTAGCTGTCGAAAAGATTTGAGAATTTCACAAGGATGATATTCAACACCAGTCGGTAGCTTTAGAATTCATCAAAATAGTTGTGGAATCAATTGTTAAATATTTCTTTGTTCTGATTTAACGTGATCCAGAGTTAAAGATGACCGCATCGCTTCATTAAAATTGTAGGGGAGTGGATTTTAAATACTTTTCATTTATTGTGTTTTCAACTGATGCATGAAAAGAGATTAATTTTGGTGGCAAATACACATATTTCGTTTTGATCTTTCGATAAACTTCTTCAACTTTTCGACAGTTTTCGTTGGATTTTTCATCTTTTTGAGGATTTAGATTCAAGTGATGCCATGTTGAAGTGGGTAAAATCATTGTAAGTATGCGGCTATTATTTACATGCTTTTCATTGGTATTAAAAAGTGGGAATTCAGTGTTTGTGTTGTCCAAATTGACACAATCTGGAATTTTATTCATGTTGTTGCTTTTTGAAGTCCAGTTGAACAACATCTCTTCCCCACCCCCCTCACCTAATAAGCTATTTGCTTTTGAATAGATTAAGGATCAATTTTGCCAACTAGTCTTTATTAAACTTCTCTTGGAAAACCACATTTAAAAGTAAAAATTAGTACACTATTAAACACATGTCAAATAAGGGGAGATAACATTACTAAATTTAAAAGCAATATGATTTTTTTTCATACAAATTCTTTGCTAATATATAATATATAATAATAATTTTAAGAAGAAGACAAGGAGGGATTGGTCAATTAATAATAAACCAAACCACAGTGTCACCTGCTACTTACCTAACATTAGAGTAACAAACAGTTTATAAAAAATGCTAAAATTCTGTTGTTTTGCTTTATGATTTTCTGTTGTTGAAATTTATATATGTGCAAATATCCCATGAAATGTTTTTACTTTTGTTGAAATATTTAATCTGTAAAATGACACATTGAATGAAAACTAAATTTAAAGATCAGGTGGTACAGTGCCATACAACATGTACTTGAAGGCTACAATATTTATCGCTAAAAACGTCCTAACGTAAGTACTCGACTGTCACTTGGATCACGTTTTGAATGACATGTTTAGAAAACTGAAATCATATATAAGAGAAACAAATGACTCTCCTAAGTACAGATGGAATGTCATGGATTTATTTTAATAGAATGTTTAGGTAGATATCAGATTTGCACCACCTGAATTGCTTTTACCTGTTAGATAACTTTCATTGGAGGCTCAAGACAGGAATGGTGTTGACACAGTTAAATAGAATACAGTAGCTTGATAGAAAAACTAGTGGTTTCTTGGTGCTTTTAACTTAAGTTCTATCTGAAAGTTATCTGAAAGTTGTGATGTGCCGTGTCATCTTTTCTTTCCTGAGAGCAGGGCTTTCACTCCAACGAAAAGCGCCGGCTACTTTAATGTCCAGAAAAGTAATAAAAGTTACAAAAAAATATGTGTCGTAATTCTCCTTATCTTAATTTATCGATGCCGATAAATATCATTAGCATTGAGGAAGTAAAACATGATGTTTATTTACGCTAAATTTAGATGAGAGATTTACCGGTCGCTGATTGGTCGTCTATAATTAGGGTTGATTACTCGGAAGATTTCATCAGATATGGATGTTTATAAAACGATAGACCTTGAGGTGTTCCGAAAAATTAATAAAAAACATGAGATGTTTTCTTGAAACAATCAAATACAACCGTGTTTGGTTTTGGTTTTAAGAAAACCCGAAGAGATCACACTGGTATGTTTCAAAGCAACAGAAACATTGAATATGAAGTTTATATTTTTATGTTACCAGTTACCAAATCTGTAAAAACCGCCTTTATCAGGCGAACCACTTCCACAACGGATGTTTCGGTCCTAATCCTTATAAAATCCTCAGAAGACTAAAAGTAATATAAGCTAACTTGCGTCGACTAATATGTGCACTTAAGAAAATCTCCAAGTAACAAACGGAAATATGATGTAATTAATTAAATAGAAGAACAGTTGACACTTGTTACTTTTTTTATAAAGCCCGGCCCACGTGGCCCAAAATATAATTTCAGCGAGACAGAAAATGTACTACAAAGTAAAAATATGAAACTCTCTGTATTGTGTAAAATGTGAGAAAAAGATGTCCATCTGAAGGACTTGTCTTTCATGTCAACTTGGTTGAAAAGGGGGATGCACCCCCAAAATATATCTATTTGGTACACTGTATCTGCCCAAATTGAAAAAAATAAATAAATAAAATAATTTGCATTAAATTTGCTGCTTGCTCTATTGCAAAAACGTGAAAACTGCCGACAGTCAACTTTTATTTCCTAAATGCTAATACATGTCAATAACATCACAATCATATCAATAGAACAGAACATGAAAAAAAAAATGTTTTGATAAACATGATAAAGAAAAGAAACCAAACAATTTTGAATTGATACACTTTAATACAACTTAATTCTCAAAATGTTGTCTACTTGTCTCAAAACATCAAGCACTGAAAGAAAAAGCAACAATGAACATGTCAAAATTTGAAATCATAATAAATTGAAAATACAACCTAAACTTGGCATCTCATTTGTTGATATGAGACATAAGTACACATTTCTAAGAAGATAGGCAAAAAGTAAAAAATTTTAAGTAAAAAAGGGTCATTAAAGTTTAGAATGCAGGATTTTGCGTTATTTACACCAGACCCCTAGCCGAAATAGGCACAGAGCAAGCTCGGCGCAACGGCCAGCGTTGCCGGCCGTTGCCAGCGTTGCCGGCCGTTTTGTGTGGTTGCCTACTTTTTCTTTTGGAGACACCTACTCTAAAATTGGTTGAAAGCCCTGTGATAGTCTTCATCGTTTTTTTATCCACTTCTATAGTTTACTGATTGAGCTCTGGAGATAAATGCACTTTAACCTGACAAATCAAATACTTATAGGGTTTGTTTTCTTTGCTGTCTATTAAATCTGCAGTAATAACTGAACAATGCAGACTGTGATTGATTGATTGATTGATTGGTTGATTGATTGATTGAATGATTGGATTTGTTATATCCAGCTAGCAGTATTTACCTGAATTTAGGAAAAGAACATGTAAATAGACATTATATTAATTCTTGATATGGGATGGACTGACATCTTATGATTTAATTCCCAGTTTGCCGATTCCCAATTTGTCCAGTTGGGTTTGCAGATTCCCTTTTATCAGACTAACTTAGAACAATCTCCAAGGTGTATACATGAATGGCTGGAGGTTTATGTCTTCATGTATTCAATTAATTTATATATAGTTTTCTAAACATCCATAATTGTTGATAAACATGTAAAATATTAGCGTATCTTATCAAATGTAAACAAATAACTACCCAAGCTGAAAATTTAATAATTGAGAAAGATCATTAAAAATATAAGTAATTAATTTACATAATTTTTCTAAACATCCACAACTTTTAATAAAGTTCTGTAACCTAAATTAAATTCTTTATTATGTAAATTAATTTACGTAAACACTCATAATTGTCGATAAATATCCATGTATAGGCTTAATGCAATTTATAGATTGTTCTTAATTGGGATAACATGAAAATGGGCAAATTGGGAATTGTCAAACTGGAATGCCACCAAGATTATTACTCTCTGAATAACTGTAAGTTCTTATAATCTGGGGTTTTCCTGGACTTGAGAGGTATAAAATTAAAAAATGCAACAATTGCACTGCCTCTCAAGTGGTTCCAACTGGAATTAGGAAAAGTAGTGAGTTATCGCTCGTTTGCAGGTGGCGCCGTGGTAGCTGGTCCATGTTATAATGCGGTTATAATGTTTTAATAAGAAAAATAGATATTAATTCTTCAAAACAAAACATTAAAGATCTTTCTTTCGGCCATAAAAAAAATCATTTATTATCGTTTTACAACAGATTTGATATACAGTTCGGGCAAACATGTCCACCCAGTTTTCCCTCCCCCCTTTTCTTATTTATACGAAAGCATACATGTTTATACTGTAGGAAATTAATTCTTTACCATTATTTTCGAGCAATTGATGTTTCATCAACACCGAAATACTTTTTGTCTTTTTTCACGGCATTGAAATATTTTGCTTCGTCCATTTCTAACATCGAAATGGACGACACCTAGAGCGGCTGTGGAGTAACATAGGTATTGTAACAAGATTTTTTTTTAAATGCTTTCTTATAAATAAATTAATTGAAAGAGAAAATATTTTTTGTATGGAAATATTGCTAGTTTATTATAAATAATCGTTTTTGTTTTCTTAGGGAACATTGTGAAACGGCGATGTTCGAAACATAGAATGCATATTTTAGTAATATTACGAAAGAAGACCAAAGAAGATTAATAGATTACAAACTTTTCAATTAACTAATTTTTATTCCAGAAAGTTTTGCATTTCTATTTTTTAATTCTTGATTATTCTTCTTTCAAATCAGAAATTGTTAAATTCGCGTATTTATCAGGTATGATTCAATTGTCAATAGCGTTATGATCAGTGTGTAAACATAAAGTCGCTGGACTGGGAACAGCGGTGCCATCTGGTAATTTTCAGGAAGAGATAATTCACTCTTGTTTCCCATTGTGCCTGATACTGTTTATTTTTAGATACATGATAAAATGTGAAGAACAACAACATCTTTTGGTTTTTGTCCATCTTAAAATTATCTCATGTTTGCTACATACAAATGCTTAAAAAACTGTGTACATGACATTTAAAGAATAATTGTTTGCCCTTTTATAAAACTGTATTTAACCAGTTGTCTTGGATTGGAGCTTTAAAAAGCTGAACAGATATCAAGTTATTATGCTGTTATATTTGCAACTTAATTAGTATTTTCAAGAAATTTACACTGATCATTCGATGAAATGTGGGCGATTGTGTTTGTGCGTGGGATTATTGAAGCTTTAAAACATGTATATATTCATGTAATTTTTATATTTTCAGAGATTGTAAATGTGGCCCATACCAAGTAAATCTTTGTTGAGTACAAAATCTAGAATTGTTTGATCATTTTTTATGTTGCTTGAGGTTGAGACACATGAAATATTTGTTTTTAGTAAATATGCAGCCAGCTGGAGAATGTTTTGGTGTAATATTTGTCCCATTGTTCATACCATTATATGTGGGTTAAAAATTGCTGAACAGCCATGTTTAACTTTATTTAAGCACCAAACAAATTCCAGGCATCAGAAAAAAGGACATATATGTTACGTTTTTAAACAAAAGCACCTTGATGAGTTCATGAAAAATTTTTAAAATCCAATCCTAGATCACAAAAACTCCTACCCTGTATATTTTTAAGTCGCTTTTTAGCCACAATGGTATCTCTGTCGGTTGCAAAAAAAAATGGTAAAAACTGGGTTTTTTTGTAAGAAATTCTTAAGTCATCAGTATTGAAAATCACTTACTATATGTTATTAATAGAGCAATGTTTAGGAGACATCAAGTCTCAATGACACTCATGCTACGTTGACCATCAGGACTAAATAATAATTAAATATAAACATACAAGACAAATATTATTCAAACACTGTATACATGTTACTGTTTGGCAATTAAACATTACAATAATGTTCCATTCTGGGGTATATAAAAACTAAACAAACTGTTTAATGACTGGTTAAGGTTTATGCTTTCTAAGGAATTTATGTAAGTGTCCAATAATTTTTGATTTTTTGATTGACAGGTCATTCATTACATGTATGCATAATAAATATGTTCTAATTTATGCATTTATGCAAAATTTACTTTTTAGCACCAATTTGCTACTTTTTGTAAATCAATGGTTTTTAGTACCTGGTGTAAAAATTCCAAATAACTGGTAATTTTTGCTGTTTTTTACTAAAATAAACCTAAAAATTCCCATGCAATAAAACAGCAAAACAGTAAAGTTGTGAATAATAAATTACTTAATTAAAAAAAGGCTTTCCTTCATGTGCCTCAACGTATACCCTGGCTATCTTGAACTTTCGACTTTTATTGCCCTCTATAGCTTTGTCTCAATGTGGATTACATATGATAAATGATATACAGGGGTGTGACATTATTGGTCTATTGAGAGACCTTTTAGGCCAAGCAGATAGTATTTTGACCTGAACTTTTTTATATACAATATGAGACATATATAAATTAGTATATAATGTCCCTTATGTAATTAGGTAAAAAAAAATGTGTTTAATTTGCTGTTTTTTGTAATTCACCAGGGAACTCTGCTGATAATTATTATTTTGTAAAGTTCTTGAAATGTTAAATGAGGGATGCAACTTATTTATTGTTTCATGCAAATTTTGTATGGTGGTGGCTGAGGGGGGAGGGTGGTCTAAGGTATTTAGCCAATTAAATTATGATCCCTATCAGAATGAATGCTGGACACTATAAGATTGCTGAAAAATTGCTTGAAAGTCTTGTAAAACTCTATTTCATTCAAACAAACAAGGGACTAACAGTGTTTTTTGTGGTAGAGACCTTAAAGATGTTAGCTTATAGAAATTATATTGTATAGATGAAGTACAAAAAAGTAGTTTTAGGTATATCAGCCCAGGCTTCCAGCTATTTTTTGTAAATTAATATTGATGTATATATCATTAAAATTTCATCAGCGATATAATATCGTTTACATGTAGGTGTCAGTTTCATATTTCGCTTTCATTCAATGCAAATAATTTTGTGAAATTTTTATGCAAAAGTGACTCATTCTGTATAAGATTTTCAACAAAATGTAAAATTTTTATCAAATGTTTATAATAGAAGATTTTTCCTTGTGACTCATCTTTGTCAAAAATATATATCACTTTTATTAGAATATGAAAAGAAGTTAAATAGTAAATCTTTCGTGGCATGTTGTATCAATTCACAAGTGTGAAAAAAAAAGGTTTAGCAATTAATCTTACTTACGAAACATACATAAAATGATATATCTTGATTAATTTGATAAAATTTTGTTGGGCGGGGAACTTCCTGATTAGATTGGCAAGCTGATGGAAAAAAAATATTCTTGAAAACTGGTATCCATTGAATTAGTTCATTCTTTAACTTGGGCTTTAAAAAAATTCTTTTGTATGTTCTAAGGACAATTCCTGGTGGTCATTGGCTGTAGAGAAGTGGCTATTGGCTGAATTGGTCACTGTAGTTAAAAAGGTATTTGGTCAATGCAACACTTGCCTTGCACTCTCCCAATTTATAATTAGGTTTCTTTCGATGTATCAATCTATTTATATTTTACATGTTTTAGGGTGTTTCCAAATTCATTTAGTTCTTAAATAGCTACAAAGGAAGTCGTGGGTATGATCTTGCTGTTGACAAATCTCATAGCAGTTTATACAGTTTATTCCATAAGGTTGACAGTTCTAGTTGCTGTCTGGCTATTCCCAGCCAATATATTTATAAAATTTGTGAATGTATTGTAAAACACCATTTAGACAAACTAAACAATGTTCTTGCATAAGATGAAGTATTCCCATTGAGATTTGTTTCTTTTTCACAGCTAATATAATTATCTATTGCCCTAATACACATTGAATAACTATATTGGTGACCAGAGTATACCAGTAGATAAATGTTTATTAAGCATGAGCATCTTTAGGTAAAGAAAAAGGCCATGTCATGGACGGTTTTACATACATTAAAACTTTCTTCAATTGGTACATTGACACAACCAGAAAACTTATGAATGATACTTTAAAATATTGAATTAAAAACCTATATTTTTTTATTTAAAAATTTGCATAAATCTACCTGCCGGTCAAAGAATAATTTCTTTACAGATTTATAGCAGTAATCTTTTATTTCTGGGTGTGTGGACATGAATAACTGTCAGTGCAAAGCGACTCTGTATCACAATTTACACCTGACTAAATTTAATTTGTCAGATCTTAGGATAAAGAAAGCTGTTCCACCTTTAATCATCAACACCTCCTAGGCCGACATAAGATATATGATGGTTAATAAATTCTTCATCACAAGTAGGTAGTTTGATTTCTGTTCTCAACTAACCTGCACAAAATTGGATGTTTCCATACTTTAGCTTAGACTCATACCATATGACTGAAACCCTTATAGCTAAAAAAAATTCTTCAAGAGATGTGAGAAATGAAAACACCATCAAACGTAATCCTTCCATGGTAATTATCAAATCAAATGTGTATTGCCAATAAATTTGAAACATGCAACATTTGTGATAAACACATAACATTTTACAAAAATCCGATCAATACATGATAATTAGTTATCATTATACAGTTCTAATTACTCCATTTTTAAAAGAACTGTAATTTATTGACTTGATACAGTGTTAATTGGTTATTGTCACATTTTATTTAATTGTAAACTCATGGGTCAACACCTAGATTTTCTGTATTTAATTCCATAATTAATGTGAATCAAATAAAAGAATTCTTTTACAATGTAAATGTTAAGAGTACACACGACAGCTATTTATTATAAGCGTTAACCAAGAAAGTAATTTACCTGGCCTTAAAGGATCCAACCAGATTATATATCTTCATGCATCAATATACCTATAGCATATATGTAAAAGTGACAGAATTATATTTCCTCTTACACGTTTATTTGTCATCTCAATGGTTTATATGCAACAGCTTATGACAATGGGACCTTATGGGAATTTCTTGTATTAGACTCAGTATTATGTACTGCTGGATACATATATACAATGTTTTTTCAATGGTTATGAGTTCATTTGCGTTTTGTGCCAGAAATATAAGATTTTGAAGATTTTGGATTAATCTAAGGTTTAGTTTCAATTCCAGAATGATTAGGTTACGGTAAGTTATTATTTTTTTTTTCATAAATTTCACAAACCAATTTACGCAGTTATAGTGGTGACAGCTACATAAACTCAGATTGAAACAAGTCCTGCATTACCTTAAAAATTGAAATTAGCTAAATAACATTCTGTGCAAAAATACAGGTCAAATATCTCCTTTAGAAAAAAAGATTTTAATTATGTAGTTCAAATGATAGCTTTAATTTATTAAAGTTTGTTATTATTTTTATTATCATACATGATCAACAAAATTTCAATATATATGTGAGGTTAAGATTCTTTTCTACAAAATCTACCTGTGGTATTCTCTAATTGGACCTTTTTTTTTTTCTTGGTCCCAGTTGTTGGTATGTTTATGGTCTAATTTGTTTCTTGCAATAAAGACTTTATAGATATTCATAAATAATTAATAAAAAAAATTTATTTAAAAAATTACTTTATAGATGTGTATAAATGGTTAATAATAATTGAAACAATGTTCAACAAGTAACATTAAAAACACTAATTACCGGTATGTATGATTTCTTAAATCACATACAGGAGAAACTAAACCTAGCATGTGCTGATTGATTTACTGCAGTGCAATACATTCTATTTTTAAACATTAATAATTAAAACCTGCATCAGAAGATTCCTCCATGAAAACATAATTAAACTCAGCAGAAAGAAAAAAAATTAGATTTACCATTATATAATAGTCAGTAGAATACAACATTCAGCATAAGCATTCCTGTGACAGATGTGTACATACATAATATTGATCAAAGATAAGTAATAAATCATAGGACATAAGTACATTGCATATTCAGCAGATTAGATTATTATACACACACCCCCCCCCCCCCCCCCCCCCCCCCCCCCCCCCCCCCCCCGCAAGCTTGTTTGGGGGTATATAGGAATCACCCTGGCTGTCTGTCCATCCGTCTGTCCGTATCCCTTGTGAGCCTCAATTCGTAAACGGCTTGACAGATTTTGATGAAACTTTGCATGAAGGAAGTACATCATATGTAGATGTGCATGAAGAATTTTCGTCGCTGTCTGATATTATTCAGGGGAGATAATTGGACTTTTTAAATATAGTATTCAGTGTGAGGCCTCATAAGCGCAACTCCTCCTTAACCATTTAACAGATTTCGATGAACCTTTAAATGAAGGAAGAACATCTTTGCCTGTGTGTGTTTTTGTTGTTGTTGTTTTTTTTTTTTTGGGGGGGGGGGGGGGTGGGGTGGCTTAATGACTGAGTCATCTATATCGGTAGATGTCCATCTTATGTTGATCTCCGGCATGTTAACACAGAGGTTGTGAGTTTGAACTGTTTCTTCATCTAGTACATTGGCATCCTCCACCAGTTAAAACTGGTCACCTTAAAGCCCCAGTCACATTAGAGCTTACGACCACTTAAGACCAGTTGACGATCACCAGTGACCTCTGGTCGCGAGGAATCTTTAAAAAGTCTTACGACAGTCATCGGTGATCTTCGACAGTCGCAGGTTATCTTATTAAGGTCCCACAACCAATTTCAGTCGCAGAGGGGTTTTTGAGCTTGCACAAAAACCTCCTTGCGATCAAACAGGTCGCTAGTGATCTTATAAGGTCTTAGGCTGTCGCACGATCGTCGTTCGAAAGTCTGTAATAATCTTCAACTGGTCGGCGCCGATGTCCTTGTCCTCGGTCGCAGGTAGTCTTTCCAAAGTCTTAAGATCATCGTGCGATTAGTAGTGACTTGTCTTACGACCACCCACGATTACAAATGACAATTAGCGACTTCTCTACGATAAATTGCAACCATCGTACGATCGTCAGAGACTAGTTAAAGATTTCCTGTGACAAGACACAGACCACGTGACATTATTAGTCACTGATAGTCTTGAGTAGTATTTAGTAATCGTGCGATGGTCTTACGACAAGTTGTCGTACGATTGTCAATAACTGGTCGTACGATAATCGCGGTAGTAAATTTTTCTGCGCAAAGAGGTTTTGGTCGCAGACAATCGCCGATGACTGTCGGTTTTACGCGTCGCCGGTGGTCGCAAGTAATCGTGAGCTCTAGTGTGACTGGGGCTTTACATACATGCAAAAAAGAGTGACATTAAACATCATTCAAATAAACAGACAAGTTTGTATGTGGTAGCTGCCCGGAATATTTAGTTGTTACAAAAATTGTTTGGAGGTGAAACACTTTTTTTACATAATTCAAATACTAAAGGCAAATTTATTGATTTTAATTGCTGGCCAACATTAGATGGGAAAATGGTTTAATTTGCTGTTATTTTTAATTTTAGGAACTCAATATTCTTCATTTCCTTACAAATTAATCATTAGAAAGTTAGAAAGTTTATCCAGTTATATTTTTATACACTTTATATTGCACACAATTATAGTCATGCAATAAACTAGCATGTTAATACTGCTTTCTTTGGCCATTCAACCTCATATCAAGACTATAATTTTGTATTTCATAATTTTTTTTATTATTGTTAAAATAAATATTGACTGGTCAATGTTAATTCTAAAAGTGGAAAGGAAAAGTGAGTTGATATCAGTTGTCAACAGGAAAGTGAAAGTAGAAGTGTGAAATCTTCACACCATTAAAGCCAGGATTTTAACCAATGGAATACTGATTAAAAATAAATATGTAATAATTTAATGTATTTTCTAACTGCCCCTTTACTAATTCTTGTTCTGTGACAGCTATCCGTACATTACATGTTACAATAGAAGTACTCAGTAATGTGTCTGTGTCACTGTTTGAATGGTACCATTAATGTCAGTATAATGTATATTATGATAAGTAAGCATTCATCATGTTCATGGCAAAAAAAATGTGTTAAAGGGCCCACAGAATAACACCCATAATTTAGATCTGGTTAAAGGAAATTAAATCTAACATAGGAAGTTCATGACCGGAAAAATATCCTATTTTTAATTAACTTGAAAATCTCATCAGATTTCTCCCCTGGCCATAATTTCTTATTAATTTCGGGACGCAATACATTTTCTTATTGATGTATCGTAAGTTATCCAAGTGTTGCCTAAACCAATCAATTACAGGTGATGTATTTTTCAGGTGATATAGTTATTATTCTTGCTGAATTGGCATATATTGTCTGTTTTCAAAAATAGAGATTTTGATGAATATAACCACAACTTCTATTAATTATGTATGATGGATGTTTGCAATTGTTTTCATTGTGTTTTTATGTTTACCTTTATAACTTATGATAACTTTGTTATATCATGTTCATGCCAATATGATCACGTTCTATCATTTAGCCCAATTATCTTTGGGCCTCTGTGGCAGAGTGGTTAAGGTAGTTCGTCTACTATTGATCACATGGTCTGTCAACACTGAGATTTTGGATTCGAGTCTCACTGCGGGCAGGGTGCACTTGACTCCAATCTTAATTGACAAGGTACCTTCGTTTTCCCCCCACCCCCCCAAAAAAATGGATGCCATGATATAGCTGAAAGAAGCATTAAGCAACATTCAAACGAACACATCAACCCAATTAACTTTTTATAACATACTTTTATATATTTGACCTAATTTCTGATTTATATGTACTCTTCCATCAATTCTTTGTATAGATAGTTTGCCAATAAAAAATGTGTTGCTGAAGAGTAAAAACCATGGTTTTCGATGTCACCCGATTTAAAGTAAGGAGTGTTTGATTTCAACCTTAATTGACACAAAGATTGTTAGTTTCCTTTGAAAGGTTAGGGCTCCTTTTCCAAATAAAACCAAATATACCCAGGTGGCTAAAAAAATTGCTTGCAGTATCATGTAACACCATTCAAGCAAACCTAACACTTGTTGTGTTACTGATCTCATATCTTCCCAGCTATCAAAAGTTTTTCCTTGCTTTCAATTTTTAAAAACAAAGATTTCCTCCTTTCTATCAACAGGGAAAATATATTTTTATCATACTGTTAATTTGGTATTGAATATTTGATGTTTCCCTTTCAGAAAGCTTATGGACAGTACATGAAATGGACCATTAAATAGCTATAAAGGTTTCCATAACTAGTTATGACTTCCATAACTTGATGGCACCCTTGGCTTCCTTTATTGTCTGTTTCATAACTTAATGTTGTAAGTTTCATAAATGATTGGTCTAGTACATTTCTGGTTAAATACTGATGAATTTTGAGGATATTGACCTGACAAGATTAAATGTCAATTTATCTTTTTTATGTTTCAAAAGTTGTGAAAGATTTTAATCCATAAACAAAAGCATTTTGCACCTATAATTCCCATATTTGAAAACCAAACAACTGCTGTCTGAGAATTGTAGAGATCATTTCAATGGTGCGATTGATAGATGATTGATTGATTGGTTGACATTTAACACAAAATTAAAATACTGTGGTCAGCTGTATACCAGAGATTTGTTTTAATGATCTGATAATCTTAAACAAGAGATCAAATAGGAGCACCTTCCGTTAATTAAATCACTCTGGCTTCCTCCAACAATAAAAACTGGATGCCATGATATAGCTGAAAAATTGCAAAGACTGTGGTGTTAAACACCATTTAAACAAACAAAACAAACAATGGCATAATAGTAAATTAATGTTGCCAGAGTCAAGTATATGTTACCAGTATTGAGGTTTTTATTATTGTGGACATTTTGGACCATTTTTTCTGACATGTTCATTTCATTAATCGCTGAACTTTTAACATAGAAATAAATAATGCAATAAAAAAATTGGTATTTTACGGAAATTAATAAAAACGAAAAAAAAAAAAAAAAAAGAAATTGGTACTGGTTAATATAACCCCCTTCCTCTACAAAAACATTTACTGGATTAAATTTTTGAATCAACATTATTTTCTAAGATTTTTTCCAGTTAATGTCATTTATTTGTATTCTTGCATTTAACTTTTTTTTAATGTCAAGGATTTTCCAAGTCATTTTCATTTTTGATGAAGCACATTTACTAACAATTGATTGAAATTCCTTGTAATCTAACAGTTAGCTTAAAGTATTCAGATTTTGAGAACAACCTTGGCTGCAAAAAAATCAATCTGTGTTCGTTTCAGTGTTTTTGATGTAGCATTCAAATGTTGTTTTTTCCTCATAGCCAACTGATTCCATAATTTCATGGACAAGAAGAATGGCATCAGTCTACAATATAATGGCTTGATTGTTGTGTTTGCATTATTTTCAAAAATTTGTGATTAATATACATTGGATTGCAGTGTTATGACAGAAACTGGTAAAAGCAGGTAGGGTTAGTAAATATAATTATTGCTGGATTATTATGTCTGCAAATATATTTTGTTTCATAGGAAAATAAAAATTTTTTGCAGGATTTCACGGAGTGAAAATCTGGGTTATAGTATAATGAATGTTTGGGGGGGGGGGGGGGGGGTTTTCTCAGCAACTACTAATCACATTCTCTTGAAATTTTGTATGCAGCATCAGCTTGGCCTCCCATAATGTGGGACTCGATTTCAGGTCTGTCGCTCACCTACTTCCTGTTAACCAACTTTTAAGGAATCCTGCTATTGCTCTCTTTCATCGATTTTTGTCTGGTAAGTGGGTGGGCAAAGAAAATAGGGT
>OX104119.1:48468470-48497754 GCA_944474755.1 Limnoperna fortunei
TTTATTTTCATGGATTAACATGTAATATATTTCAGTATTTTGTATACCATTAGATACTTTACATGTCTCTTAGTATTATGTTATTATGTAATTAAAGGTAAAAATCAATAGATTTTGTATGAGAATCCCAGCAACTGAATGCTAACTGTAAGCTTAATTTCTATGCAGAAAGTGAATGTTATGGATTTACTTTGTCAACATTGAGGTTATGGAGATTATCAAGAACTTGTCAAAAGTCTGTTCATTTCTCAGTTTACCTCACTTGTGTGCTGCTGAAATTAATTGGCTGACATTCAAGGACACCAAGCATTAACTAAAAGTTAAGAATAATAATGTTACAAATCTTTCATTTAGTTCTTTTTTCTTTAAAAAAAAACCTTGCTTTTCTACTTTTAAAGAAGAAATAGTTAAATCCTGCTTATTTATTGAATTAGGTTTTTTTTTCATTTAAATTAGATACCATTGTGATTAAATTAACTACAATAGACACTATATAGATTGTTGGTTTGAATGATGTGTAATACCACTTTCAGCAATTTTCCAGCTATATCGTGGTGTCCAGTTTTTATTGGGGAACGAAGCCGGAGTACTCATAGAAACCCAACAACCTTCGATAAGAAAACTGTCAATCCTTTTCAATTAAGATTGGAGTCAAGTGCAATCTGCTTGCTGTGAGACTTGAACCCACAACCTCGGGGTTGACATAAAACATGATTAATAGTAACCACTCGGCCAACAAAGCCCCTGTTTAGATTGAGCTCTTATTATCAAAATTTTTAAAAAGTAATGCCAGATTCTGCTTTAAGTCTATCAGTGCCTTAGGGCTAGACAAACATTACAATTTAAAAAAAAACATCGCAGTTTCAGGACATTAAAGTAACATTGATAAATTAATAAGTCCATTTCACAGGTTTTAATAACATAATCAATGTAAAATTAAAATGTTATTCATGTATTTTAAAAAAAATTCAACAATGTTTTTTGGAAAAACACTCAATTATATATTTTTTGGAACTAATGTTGAAAATTCCATGCATCACCAAATACTGCACAACTATATTCTATATCTATTGTATTATATATTCTAATATGACATGCTTTAAAGGCTTTGAGACCACAACTGTGGTAAAAAAAAGATTTATAAATTAGCAACACACGCTATTGCATATGACGTATTAATCTTATAAATAGTGACACGTGCTATAATTATCCGTTGCAATAAATTGTGTGTTAAATTGAGGGAACAGCCATTTATTTATTTTCTATAGGTACGAAAATATTATAAATGTACCGTAATTGTCTTATTAGAATAGAAATAATTCACGGAGGCTGTAATTTTTCATTGTTTTACAAGGGGATGCCAATTTATGTCGTTATTTTATTCCTCGCTTTCACTCGGGATCAATATATATGACATAAATGGTCACCCCATTGTAAAACAATGATAAACCACAGCCTGCGTGAATTATTTCTTAAGTATAAACCCACAGATATATGGTGCATACTTACTAAGGAAAATTCTTTTGATCTGAATTTGATATAATTAAAAAGTCTTTATCATTGGAATATTAATCACACACTATGCACAGATTCAAAGCAGGAAGTGTTCAATTGAAATTAACATCTGAAGAAACAAAGATGCATTTATCATAGATTTCCTTAGCCTGACTTTACAGATAACAACTGGTGAAAAATAGTATGAAATGATGAGCTATAGTCATAGGGCTTAAATAATATGCACCATACTTATAATTATAACTCTGTATTTCTGGAAAAATAATCAAGACAATTTACCAGATGAATAAAGTAGATCCTAGAGGTTAAAAAATAATTGCTATTTTAGCTGTTTATCAGTTGTCATTATTTCAGAAATAACCTGAACATTTCTGGTTGAACATGCATGTGGTATGATATATTTCAATATTGACTGTCCACTTCACACATTTGAGGTATTCAAAGTTGTTGGAGTATAAAATTGGAGATAACTCTTCAGCTAGGTTTACATTTGGGACATTTGTAACTAGTGTCGTAGAATAAATTGGGAGAAAGTGAATGAGATGGGAGATAACCATTGTTTGTGTATAGAATGACTCGGACTAATTTGAGAAGGAACACAGTGAAGCCGATCTGTGTAATGTATAGTAGAAGTCAGTATGTACCTGGAGGAGTTGTGGTTGTTTGTAGTTGTTTGGTAGATAGTTGATCCTTTTGGTAAATTGTTACTTCAGGTTTTGCAGGGAGGGGAAGTAACTGCTGCATAACCAAAAAATACATAGATTTCTAACTAAAGCATTACTTCCTATTATCATGAAATGAAAGATAACTCTTAAACCAGACTTGACATTCATGGGAGATTACTCTTAAACCAGTGTTGGCATTCATAAGGAGATAACTATTAAACCAGAGTCGACACCCATGGGAGATAACTCTTAAACCAGAGTTGGCACACGTGATAGATAACTCTTTAACTTCACTACATACTCGCTCATAAAACTACTGCACCTGTAAGACGACCTCTCTTTTCAGGAAAAAATATCACAAAAGATTTCTGTATACCATTGAAAGTATTATGGACATCACATTTAAGTAATCACTGGACAGAATAAATCTTACATATTTTTAATGGTCCACTGATTCCAGAAATCAGAAGTATCCCTGACTACTCTTTAACCAGAGATGGCACATAGAATATGAGAGAGCTCTGCAACCATTGTCTTTGTTAGAATAGGAGACTTGATACTGTAGAATGCTGGGAACTGGATAACTAGACTTCATGTTAAGAGTTAAAAAGTTATGAAAATGTAACTCAATATACTGTCAAACCAATTGGCTTTAGTATGTCTAGTTTATTGAAGGGATTTCTGATGGACATGGTGTACATGTAGATATCCTTACATGCCTCAGTTGATTGATTGATTGACATTGAGTAATGTGTTTTCCCGCTATAGAATGAAACTGTTGTAGAATATTAGGATGTTGTTGGTTAACTTGATCACACTGAGGTTGAGTTGTTTATTTAAGAAGAAAGCCAGCTATTTAATCCAGTTTCATATTGACACCTTACCTGCAAGAGAGATAACACAGTGTTTGATGAAAGTTGATTTCATTATAATTGATTTTTACTTGATATCATTAGAAATTAATTACTAATGTAGAAAATGTTTGAAACATAACATTTATGACTGCTACTTGTACAGGCACTAATTTCGCGAAGAACCTTTTCTGTTTTTTGATAATTTGGATGTTGCTCTGATAGTTGAGAAAAAACTTAAACCAAACTCCGAGACTTGATGTAAGTTTCTTTAAAGAAATCCAATTGGTTTTTTTTAAAAACAACTCTAGATTCCTTACCCTCAAACACAAGCCTGGCTGGGATGAACCAGTTAAGGAGATCACCCTCCCCCTTTATGCCACAACAATACATATGTTGAATTGTTTACAAACATGCAGACAATGAACAAACGAAAGAGGCTAGGTTTTCTCATTAATATTTCAATATATTTCAAATATACTGATCAGATTCACCTGAAATTTGGTACAATTCATCTATTGCTTCTTGTCATTATCAACAATGTCATTAAAGACAAAGTAAACTAAATCTGTCTGCAAATTTACATATATAGGTAGATATTAGGCTGTTAATATGATAATAAACTGTGTAAATAACTTTAGGCTAGAATACATTGATGGGCAATCTATAAAAAGTGAACAAATTTTTTAAAGGGTCTGGAAAATAGGAATAAAAAAAACTTTGTATTATTACTATTTGTAAATAAATGTGTTTATTATTGTAGCTTTAAAGGATGTCAATAATGGCACAAATTAAAAAAATATGATTTAATGGATTACCAAAAGATGTATTTTTGGATATGGTAAACAGAGGCCTATTTTTAAATTGATGAGTACATGCTTTTTAGTATGCATGTATAGCAACAGAGTCAACAATTTATTATTATGTTATGTTTGTTTTAAATGTTTCTTCATTTGAGATTTTTGCCACTCAGCTGTTTTTAAGCTATATCATGATGTCCAGTTGTTAATTGGGAAAAACCCTACCTGCTGGAAAACCTCACTTTTTTATAAGTTATTAAGTTGGACTTGTCCATGCAACATCAAAAGCGCGATCTCTTAACACTTGTGTCAACACAAATAATTTACTTAGGAATTGTAAATATATAATTAATGCTGTATCTTAACGAACGAACGAACGAGGTCAGGGGAAGGGGGCTGGAACTGATTTCTGAAACTGACTTTCTTCTGTCGTCAGTAAATGTTAGTGCAACTGTTGACAATTATTTAAAGTTATAAAAACAACTTTCGTAATTTTAGAAAACAACCATTTTTTCTTTGGAGCGAGGAGTGGGGGTGGGCAGACATTTGATTGTAAGATTCTTGTTCAAAGGTTGTTTAAGGTTGTATGTAGAAAAAGAGTAGAACATTTCTTTATTCAAACTGTAAACAACAACAAATGTATTTGTCCCTGCAATAAAAACAAGGCAGACATGGTCTCTACCAGTGATCAGGGTGTAATAATGGATAACATAGTGACAGTAATGGAGTGACACTTGGGAACATCTGATCCTTTTATTCGACAAGTGACTCTTGATCATGACTGGCTTTATATTAAATCTTTATTTGTGGATTTCATCATAAATATTTATAGATGCACAAGGCTTGATCTATTGGTAAATGTTTTAATTGTTATTATTTAACTGAGAAAAATGAACTTGCTTTGTTTTACCTTGAACTGAAAGAAAAGACATTTTATAATGTTGTGGCATTACCACCTATATACTACACAGTACAGGTACAGAACTTGTAGAATCTGAAACCTTTATTGTCACTTCCTTGCAGTAAAATTATTTGGCAATCTTTACATAATTAACAGGCCAATAAGATACCTCAATCCTAATTTTTTATGGTATTTCCTGTATGTCCAAATAGTAGTTTTCAGATATATCCTTACAACTGAAACACCTCACTGAAATGTACGTTAATTGACAGGTATCATATACAAGTAAGGTGGCAGAGATCATTGCCCCTTATTAGCAGTTATTTGTTACATAAAGTATTTTTTAATAAAGTTGACCTGTGTATCTAGTATTCTTCCTTTACTACAGCCATTCCACTGTACATAATTTGTTTCTTTACTCAGGGGAGATAATCATGACATTACTTTGTTTATCAGGGTGTGAAACATGTACTGAGGCAAAATCCAGACAAGTTAATCATCTATGGACTGAGATGTCATTTTTTGACAGCAATGGCATAACCTGCGGCCAGCGCTGTACATTAATGAGACAGAATATCATAATTAATATAAAACCTACTGTGTTATATATGGTATCGTGTAACACATGCATGTGTTCATGATAAATTTCACTTTGAAATTAACATTTTCTGACAGTTGTACATGGATATATATAATATTTTCATGGAAAACAGTGGTGGACAATTTATTTAGACAACTTGGCAAAAAAGTTCTGAATGGAATAATAATATGTGAAATTACTTGTAAACATTTTAATATTACTAATGAACTTATTTTTATTTTACATATTTCTATTTCATATGGACATGATCTAGAAAATAAACTTTTCTTAGGGATTTAAAAGGCAGCTGGCACTTGAGAACTTAATGTAAATAATTTTGTCTAAGACTTAATTACTTTGAAGTGTATATCTTTAATATTGAAATGAATTTCAAGTATCAATCCTTGGTCAATGTGGACGTAATTTTAATTTATTTAAAGGCATGTCTCTAACAGGTTTCTCAACATATAACAGTAAAGCTCAGAGGTTGTGGGTCATATGGACAGGGTGTACATTCAACTCCAGTCTTAATTGAAGAGGATTGCCAGTTTTTCTACCGAAGGTCAGCGTTTTCTCTGGGTACATCGGCTTCCTTCCCTAACTGGATGCCATGATATAACCGAATAATTGCTTAAAGTGGCATTAAACACCATATTAAATGCAAGTTGTTGTCCATTTGACCTATAATGTATAAATTTTCTGCAGGGCTCTGAGGCTGAGTGGTTAAGGTAGATAGTCTACTATTGATCTTGTGATCAAGTTTCACTGCAGACAAGGTATGCTCAACTCCAATCTTAATTGACTATATTTCCAGGTGAGGTCTTCTGCCTTTATAAACTGGATGCCATGATATAGCTGAAAATTGCTTAAGTGGTGTTAAACATCATTGACACTAAAGCAAATCAGTTTATGAGTACTGTGTTCAAATTTGTGACTGCTGTACAGAGAATGGTGAGGAGAAAACATTTAACAACATGAAAAAACAAAAAAAAAACAATATCTCCCAAAGAGTATTGGGAAAAAATGTTCATTTATTAGGCTAATTGCAGTGAAATTTTTTTTTTTGTCTTAGAGATAGTTTGTTTGTAGTCAGAATAGCATATCAGGAGCGAGAGAGATGTCTTTTTATTTATCGGTAATTTGTACATTTTCCCTTTGATGTGTACCGGTGATAAAGTCAGTAACAACGTACTGGCATTTATCACCGAATTTATCGGGTCAGTAGGCTGCGTAGGAATCTAACGATTATTACGTCACAGTAACAAACTGAATGTTCAAAATAAACAAACGTGAAAGCAAGATAAAATAAAAACGATCTAACCGCCCCCTAAAGAAAACGAACACGACGGGACCAGCAGTTCCGTTTTCGCAGCTACCTTCCGTTAACAATAAGTTTCTGAAAAAAACTCTTCAAATTGCACAAACAACAACATCAACAGGTCAAGTGACAATCCCGAATTCCTGTTCATTCACCACAAGAACTTGCGAATGACCTTTCCATTTTTGAGAGTTAATCTGACAAATCACAAAACTGTAATAGGATTATTACAGCAGGAAAATTCGGCCTTTACAAGAACCTATAAAAAAATACAACTCATCGCATTTATGCATGATGTGTAAATCGTATCCCCCCTGGCCACTGCAAAGTACTGAAAATTTGAAATAACACAGCACTGAACAGTTACCAGAAATGATAACGATGTAAAATACAAATTGTAGAAAACATTTATTAAAGGGGGAACTGACACTTAATTGGACAATCGGTCAGTTGGCAACATAAATTTGAAATAATATGATTCGTCAAAGAGCAAAATATTAAAAACACAAAATCTGACACCCCATATTATAATTAAGAGTAAATTAAAAGATTCTCATTCACAAACTATTACATAAACGATAAAAAAAAGACTTGCCTTACAGAGGATGAATGAAAAAAACATGTCCATTCATCACGCCACATTCCAATTGAATGACGTTGACGCTAAATGACGTTGCAAACCATTTTTCACAGATCACTTCGACCAAAAAAGTAGTTCCTTATAAAATAAAGCATAAATTGACAAAAAACACTCTTTTTGAAAATTACCGATAAAAGGAATATAGGACATTTCGTTTGTGATACAGACTTTATCACGGCTTAACGTATCAGGTTCGCCCTACGGGCTCACCTGATACTGGCCGTGATAAAGTCTGTATCACAAACAAAATGTCCTATATTCCATATGTACTAAGAGCATCGTTATAGGTGCCAAAACAAAAAAAACCCAAAAAAACCCCAATATTTCCCAAAGAGTATTGGGAAAAAATGTTCATTTATTAGGCTGCATGCAGTGAAAAAATTTTTTTGTCTTTGAGATAGTTTGTTTGTAGACAGAATAGCATATCAGGAGTGAGAGAGATGTCTTTTATGGACTAAGAGCATTGTTATAGGTGCCAATTCTCAACCCACAGCTAGAGTTGCCCAGCACATCTTGTTAGGGGTGGGAGGTTGTCAGCATTATGTGATTTTATATCTTGCAATAGACTTGAGACGGTTCCATATCCTTGAACAATAAAGACCCTTTTGTAGATTTGGAAAAAGAGTAATCTGATTGTAGCCAATACACAGGGCTAATCACTCTGTTTCAATCCAATGCTCCATACTTTTACAGTGACAGATCAAAACTTTGTTCCTGTTGGTATGTCTATGTTCCTGTTGGTCTGTCTGTGTTCCTTTTGGTCTGTCTGTGTTCCTGTTGGTCTGTCTGTGTTCCTGTTGGTCTGTCTGTGTTCCTTTTGGTCTGTCCTTTTGATATATTGTTTGTTAACTTCCATTCTTTCAAATTTGTATCATATACTTCTACAGATTCCTTTTGCTGTGGGACTTGACATAAAATGGATAATGTTATTTTAAAATATTTATAGGAAAACAAAATATTGGTATAATTCATAATAAATTGTACAATAGGGTTAAATATAGCTTCATAAAAGACCAATTTAATTTCAGAAGCTATAATTTTATACAATACTTAGATTTGAAAAGGGTTCTTTACATTGCCAGTGTAACTATAATATTTATTTATAAGACAGCAGGCAGGCCAAATTTGGCCCATATGTAGAGGTCTACTTAGTACATTTATTTTATCTAAAGTCAGGCTTGACATTTACTTTGAAGATAAAACGATTGGTCAAAATCTGGGACATTTACTTAATTGTGAGTTTAACATTCATATATAGTGTTAACATTTTAAAGAACATATTTTTTTAATTATTAATTCTTCTGTTGATAGAAGAATTAAGAACTATTTAGTTTCTAGATTGAAAAAAAGACTTTCCAAAGCAATTACAAATTTTCTCAGGTCGTAATTGGATTTTAAAAAAGTGTCAAATATGACTTAGTCATATTCTCTTGATAGTTTGAAAATTTGAAATCTTTTTCCACATAACTTCATTCTAGTTATTGACTGCATTTATAATGTTTTTCTTTTTCTTTTTCCATTTTGGATTATTTCCCTTGGATAGAAACAGCAACTGGATAAATAGGTGATGTCCAACAGAATATAGATGACGGATATGACCCCGGGGTTAAAATAAAGATTCATTATAGCTTACATGATAAACAATTAGTAATGGAACACAGATAGCCAGGGGGAGGACAATTTTTACATTATTTATTTTTAATTTAATTTGATATTTTTAGGAGGCCAGTAATAACAGTTTTTTAATTTTTTTGTTTGTTTATGTATTACTGAGAAAAAATGGAAGTTGAAACAGAAAAAATGTTGTAATCGTCAAATGTTGTTGAATTTAATTTATAAAATTGTTACAGATAGTTATTTTACTGAAAACAATATGTACTTAGTGTAGGGTGGATTCTTTCACATGGCGGAATCATGAAGAATTACTAGTACGGTGTTGACATTTATTTTATTCATTCACGATATAGGAAAAAAGTCCTAAAAATACAAATACAATACATAGGTATATGAAATGAAAATATCAAATTTCATATAACCAATGGAAACAAATTCAAAGAAACAATCAACAATTACATTGAAAATATCAATATTAGCAAATTATCGATTGATGCGTCGTAGCCTATCAACACTAAAAAAAAATAATTTTTTATAATTATTGCTTAAATCTAAACTAAACTAAAAATAACAAAATAAAAAAAGAAATATATAGAATAATTGAAACAAGTTCAATGCGTACGTTTTCCGGTTCAAAAGCATTGTTTATCTTATGAGGCGCATTGAATAACATACGAATCACGATAAAAAAAATACAATAACAATATCAAACCTACCCTCAGCGTATAGTACTATTGTTGTTACAAAAACAATTAATAAATGTTTCCTCTTTCACTTGGTAACTTCTGAACTACAATAAAATATAAACTCTTTATCTAATGTTGATTAACAATAAACCTTATACAAAATTCTAACAAGAATCAATGAAAATGTCCAAGTCGAAAATGTAAACATTAGCACGTGCATTTGTTTATGTTTATATGGAAAAGGAAATGACAACCAAACGGATGTTTACAATAAGTTGAAAGAAGCAACCACGCACTGTCACGTGATCTATACATTCTTGGAATTCCACTGCACTGGCGAGATTTTGACCTTAAAGCTAGGTGCGCGTGACGTTTACTTATCAATACACGTGAGTGGGAAAAGAAATTATCACAGGAGAACCAGAATCAATTAATCATATCAAAACAATTTAACGGATCGAACAATTATTGAAATGACTTGTGAGAAATAATTAAAGAAATAATTTTACAAAATACAAATTCATAAAATTAAAAAAAATTAATAAGATTTCGGTATTCATCGATCTTCCATTCATAAGTAATCAGAAATAATTTTTACATCATTTTTATTTCACAAGCTCTGCAGTGTGACTTTTGAAAATGCAAAAATGCAAATGGAACAAAGACACCGCCAAAATATATGCCAAACGTAAAACGTTAACACAAACTATGAAAAATCAAATTAAACAATACAAGATCAATGACTACCTGCATACAATAACTATCAATAACATAATTACGAAATATATCATTGTGTAATATATAAAAAATAAGCAAACTGACCTTGTTGGAAAAATTTTCCTACCGGCATCAAAAATGCGTGTGTTATCGTTAGCTGCCGGCGTGTCTCTGAGAAAGCGCCTCGACCAAGACAAGCACATGGCATTAAACCGCGAAATATTTAATGAGCCTTCTCTAAAAGACAATGCCAAAGGTCAAATCACAAAAATAGAAATATTACAACAAAAATTAAAAAATTTAAATTAAATGGAACTTCATTTTAGTAATAATCAAATCATAATAAAAAAAATGTTTAAACACAAAATCAAAAATACTTTATCAATATGTTTGTCATTTAATTAAGGTAAACAGATGCAAAACTATCGTCTGCTTAACCTTGATTTTGGTCAGTAGCATCCCATACGCTGAGTACGTATGTCAATAAACAGTAAAGATAACAAATACATAGACAAATACCACGGTGTGTTCACAAAAAATGAGAGATCAGTTGGAATCAAAAAATGACGTTCCAATCACCTCTTTACACACCCCCACTTTGTGTTGACGTCCCGGCAACACATTATTAGAAAAAAAAACTATCAAAAATATCTATACATGAAAAATATTCATTAAACCTTTTTACGAAGTGTAAAAACAAAAATGAGTTAATTTCTCAAAAATAAACGGTTATCAAAAGTGATAAGATACGTAAAAATAACTCCAGAATTCGAGCCTTATTTGATTTGAAAATCAAAATAGAAATGTTCGAAGGAAAAAAAGTCTTCTATTTTTGCAAAGAATTTGCCAAAATCTGAGCCAAAATTAGTTGTGACTGGCAATAATTCGCAATGATGCTTTGTGCTGTGGTCTCATTCTGTAGGACAGATCTTGGTAAGTTGAGAGGACTTGGGTGCTTTCCTGCAGTTGTCCTGCCACTTTTGCGAAATGTTATAGGTTCCTCTGACCTCTCTACATCGAAATCTCCCAAATCGTTGTCTCCATAGTTAGGCGGATTGTCCGGTATCTTTGTGGTTTCTGTTAAAGGTTGCTCCAGTCCGGTAGGCTCCACCGTGTCAACCTGGATATCATTATCCACCTCTACTGTTTCACTAGCTAGCTTTTCAACATTTCGATGCTTCTGAGATTGTATAAATAATACGGTATCCTCATCATCACTGTCCTGCTTATCGACAGGTTCTCGTGTATCCACAATCGGGCAATCGTTTCGTCTATCAGGGTTGACATGCCTAACTAGATATCTCGCATCCAAGATGTCTCTTCGATGCACTGTACGTGTATTCTCCCTTCCTACCAATGGTTCCACAGTGTATGAATTGTCGTGTTTCTGTATGATTCGATATGGCTTATCCATCCATTTGTCTTGTATTTTACATCGGCCCTTTGGGTGGTTACGTAGATATACTCTACTTCCTATTGGTAATTCCTTATTGTCCGCGTTTTTGTTGATTCTCCCTTGACGTTTTAATGCTTCCTTTTCTGTTCTTTCTATTGCTAAGTCGAACGCTTCTTTTAAGTTTGTATAATGTTCTGTAATCCATTCGTCCTTTTCGTTGTTGTCTTCAAGTTCCCCTCCAAGAAGTTGATCTAACGGAATGGTAGGTTCCCGCCCGAAAAATAAAAAATACGGCGCAAAACCTGTCGTTGAGTGTGGCGTACAATTATATGCGTATACTAATTCGGGAAGTAGTTCTGGCCATTTCGATTTCTTCTCCGATGACAAAGTTCGTAAAAGATTGTGTAGGGTTCGATTAAACCTCTCACATACGCTGTTCCCTTCCGGATAATACGGAAGTGTTTTTGTCTTAGTTATCCCGTAGATCTTGCATAATTCCTGGATAATTTCATTCTCAAAGCTTCGTCCCTGATCACTGTGTAATCTTTGAGGTGCTCCAAATCTAATAATCCAGTCCCTTAGTAATACTCTTGCCACAGTCTTGGCTTTTTGATCCCTCGTTGGTACTGCCTGTGTATATTTTGTAAACACATCGGTAATTACTAAGACATTCTCGATTCCACCAACGCCTTTTTCTAACTGGGTAAAGTCTATCGCGACAATCTCTAAAGGCTTCTTTGCGATTATGGATTTGAATGAAGGTTTAATTTTGGTTCCCGATTTTCCAACTTTACATCGTTCGCATGTCTCGCAGTAGTCTTCCACGTCAGTATACATATATGGCCAAAAGCATTTCTTTCTGATGATTTCGAAAGTTCGTTCAAATGACTGATGTCCCATATCATCATGTGCAGTTTTCAGTACCTTTACTTTCAGCGATGCTGGCAACAAAATTTGCTTTCCAGATTGGTTCTTTTTGTACAAGACATTGTTCTCTTCAGTCAATTTATCGAGGTTGCTTACTACCTTTCTAACTTCCCTGGTTTCTCTTGCGAGTTGTCTCTTTGTAGGTATCCGTTCACCCCTCATATAAAGTTTCACTGTCTTTAACGTAGGATCCGACCTCTGAAGTTTGACCATTTCAGAGAGTGGCGTTGTTGGTAAAGAAGAAGCGATTATTGGTGGATTTCGCATCTGCTGGATTGCTGTATGTTCATTAACTTCCGCCGTTTTCAATTCGGTGGGTACAAGTGTACTTGGATGGAATTCCATTTGTTCTAACCTTGCTGTTTCTTCGGTGTGTATCGTTTTACGACTGAGCGCATCCGCATTTACATTAGACCTCCCAGAGCGGTATTTTATCGTATAGTTGAATTGAGATAATTCCGCAACCCATCTCATCTCGGTAGCACCAAGTTTCGCCGTAGAATTCAAGTAGCTCAGTGGATTTTTATCAGTGTACACAACAAACTCCGATCCAACGAGAAGGTCTCGAAACTTGTCAGTTATTGCCCACTTGAGTGCTAATAACTCTAGTTTCATACTACTGTAATTTTTCATGTTTCGTTCGTTTTCTCGCAGAGCTCGGCTTGCGTAGCAAAGAACTACTTTTCCATTCTCCTGTTCTTGCGATAGTACAGCGCCGAGTCCATTAAAGCTGGCATCAATTTCCAAAATGTATGGCTTGTTGAAATCTGGATGTCCAAGAATTGGTGCTGTTGTCAGTTTCTGTTTCAGTTCGCTAAACGCAGCATCACAAGATTCATCCCAGGCTCCGATTCCAAGCGGGTTATGTCGTTTTCGGTGTTTCCCTTTCTTGGCTCTGCCCTTGCCTTTAAGTAAGGAGTGTAGCGGATCGCTGATTTTGGCGAAGTTAGGTATGAATCGCCGGTAGTAGCTGCTCAGTCCTAAAAATCCTCTTAATTCTGTGTCTGTTGTTGGTTTTGGCCAAGAGGTGACTGCTTTGACCTTTTCATCGTCTGGAGCCATGCCTTCCGCCGAAATTAGATGCCCAAGGTACCTCAACCTTTCTTTAAACAGTTGGCACTTCTCAGGTTTGACCTTGAGGTTGTTCTCACGTAGTCTCTTTAGAACCATCTCCAACCTTTGTAGTGTCTCTTCAAACGTTCTGCCATACACTAATATATCGTCTAAATATGTAAGAATCGTTTGGAAATTTTGATCCCCAAATATCTTGTCCATCAGACGCATAAAGGTTCCCGGACTTCCGGATAACCCGAACGGCATTCTAAGGTATTCCTACAGGCCTCCCGTGCCTACTCTGAAGGCAGTCTTCTGTATATCATCCTCTGCAACCGGAAGTTGATAATATCCATGAGCGAGGTCTAAACTACAGAAATACTTTGCTCCGTTAAGGGCATCTAGTGCTTCTTCGATTCTAGGTAGTGGATAGGCATCTTTCCTGGTCTTAGCGTTTAAGCCCCTATAATCCACACATATTCTTAGCTTTCCATCCTTCTTTGGAACAACGACTACGGGCGCTGCATATGGACTACATGACTCTCGTATTACTCCTACCTTTAGTGCATTGCTTAGGTAATCCCGAACTTCGGCCCACTGATTCGGTGGAATTCTCCGGTATGGGATTTTTACTGGAATATCGTCAGTAGTTGGTATTCGATGTTCGACTTTGTTACAAAGACCAATGTCGTCATCTCCCTTGCTGAAAACATCGTCATATTTGCTGATCAATTCCCGCAAACTCAGCTGCATGTCTGTTGACAGCAGTCCTATGTCTAGTTTGCTCCAAGTGTTTTCTGCCGTATTACTTTCTTTTGATACTGACTTTCCTTTCAAGGGTGTCGCATATTCTGTGTCGATATGGCCAATGATCGTTCTAGGTTTTAACATAATGTCCTTCCGTCCGTAATTGCATATTTGTACTGGTATTTTACCCTCTTTATTGACCTTTACAAGAGCATTGGCTAGCTTAAAACCATTCGGCATTGTTAGAGTGTGTGTTTCTTCCACCATGCAGTCGATACTAATTGATGATGGTTTTATCTGTGCTTCCACTACTCTCACTGTCCCAGCGGGTACAATCACAGTTTGACGAGACGGTATTCTCACATGGCTACTATATTCCTTGGTATTAGTTAGTGTCTCCTGATATAATGCGAGGAGTGGTCCCCAATTCTCAGTTGTGTGCTGGTGGTTTCCTAAGGTGTCTGCCATACTTTTAAAGATATTCGAACCGATTACTCCGGGTACTGCTTGCTTCCGTTTTGCAACATCATTCGCAGGGTCCTTCACAACCAGGAATCCCATATCTTTAAATGTATGACCGAGAGCCTGAAGGTCACATTCAATATACCCAATGTATGGTATCTGTCCTCCATTTGCCGCTGACAAACTTAAGATTTCTGTTATGTCGATCAGAGTCCCAAGCCGCAATTCATGCCTCCGATAAAAGGATTCTGTCACTGTAGACACTTGGGCTCCCGTGTCTAGCAGACATCGGACATCAACTCCATTAAGTTTAACTGACGACTCCGGACAAACACCTACAGCCTTTTCCAAGCACGAGTCTTTATTGAACGAACCTGTGGTGTGACTCTCCACTACAGGTCTAACTAGTTTAAATTCTGAGTCCTGCCACTAGCAGCTGGTCGGGGTCTCCTTGGTTCAGGGCAATCTTTCTCTACATGCCATGTCGCTCTACAGTTATAGCATTTTCTTTTGTATTGCCTATCTCGACTCCCTTCTGACTTTAGCTTTGCCATTAGCTTCTCAATTTGCTGGTGCTGTTGTTGTATTAGTTTCTCTTGCCTCTTCAATATCTCGTTGACATCGGGGGCCTCTGCGTGCTGCTCGTAACTTGCTGCAGACCTTTTTTCTGGAACTTTACCTAGCCAATGGACAGCTCGATCCCTTAACTCAAAGAATGTGAGTTCTGGTGACTCTACGTTCAGTCGGCGAAGTTCCCTCTTCAACCCGTCGTCCTTCACAGCTTCGGCAAATCTTCCTTTCAGGGATGCATTTCTGCATGGCTTGAAAGAATCATCAAGATTAACGATCTTGTCATACAACTGAACCATATTCAGAGAACAAGATATTAAGTCCTCGTCTTTCTGTGTGTAGGCGTAAAATTTCTGCTGAAGCAAGGGTAAATTGTCACCGTCTCCAAAAACCTTCAGTAACACTTTAATGATCTCTTCTGCGTCCTTGGTTACCGGTTCTCCTCTACCCAGTATCTCTTGTTTGGCTCTCCCCGTCAGATGGTCTATCAAGAACGCAGCAAACTCTTGTGGCTGTAACCCTTGTGACGACACGTGTGTCCTCATATCTGCTACCCATTCTAGTATCGTTGGGTCTGATGATGAAGTTGGTCTATCTCTAAACCGCTCAATTCTTCGACTGCTCATTACCACTAGTGGTCGTTGTATCTCTCCCGATTGCTGTTTCTTCAACTGTTCCCCCTGGGCTTTAATTTTCTCATCTTGTGTCTTCACCATATCTACCAATCGCCCTAACTCCTCGGATAACCTTTCTAACTGTTCTTTGGTAGCCATTTTAACTTACAATATTTAAAAAAAGAAATTCTAAAAAAAAAATCTATAAAGGAAATTTTGCTTGAAACTTATTATCACTAATATTATTTTACTTTGCAAATAATTTCGAACTTATTTCATCAGGAAATTTAACTAATGTTTCTTTTTTTTTATAGTACAAACTGCATGTCAATTTCCAATGTTTGCTTTTGCATAATTACTAGTAATTAACAGAGACCAAATAACATCAAAATCAATACCCATATGTGTTTAACATTAGTATATCTCGTAACAATTTTTTCAAAGTCTGTTTCACTATACAATTCAATATAGTCTAGAAATTATCACTGAGTATTAAAAATAGTCTCTATCATTTTCTGTACTCATCAACATCATTACATGGTACCTGGACGACCTCAATAGGCTTGGTATCTAAATCTTCGATCCGTACTATACGATGGAATGCTGAGGGACTTTACCGCCATCCTGTCGACGACGCCAAAAATGTAGGGTGGATTCTTTCACATGGCGGAATCATGAAGAATTACTAGTATGGTGTTGACATTTATTTTATTCATTCACGATATAGGAAAAAAGTCCTAAAAATACAAATACAATACATAGGTATATGAAATGAAAATATCAAATTTCATATAACCAATGGAAACAAATTCAAAGAAACAATCAACAATTACATTGAAAATATCAATATTAGCAAATTATCGATTGATGCGTCGTAGCCTATCAACACTAAAAAAAAATAATTTTTTATAATTATTGCTTAAATCTAAACTAAACTAAAAATAACAAAATAAAAAAAGAAATATATAGAATAATTGAAACAAGTTCAATGCGTACGTTTTCCGGTTCAAAAGCATTGTTTATCTTATGAGGCGCATTGAACAACATACGAATCACGATAAAAAAAATACAATAACAATATCAAACCTACCCTCAGCGTATAGTACTATTGTTGTTACAAAAACAATTAATAAATGTTTCCTCTTTCACTTGGTAACTTCTGAACTACAATAAAATATAAACTCTTTATCTAATGTTGATTAACAATAAACCTTATACAAAATTCTAACAAGAATCAATGAAAATGTCCAAGTCGAAAATGTAAACATTAGCACGTGCATTTGTTTATGTTTATATGGAAAAGGAAATGACAACCAAACGGATGTTTACAATAAGTTGAAAGAAGCAACCACGCACTGTCACGTGATCTATACATTCTTGGAATTCCACTGCACTGGCGAGATTTTGACCTTAAAGCTAGGTGCGCGTGACGTTTACTTATCAATACACGTGAGTGGGAAAAGAAATTATCACAGGAGAACCAGAATCAATTAATCATATCAAAACAATTTAACGGATCGAACAATTATTGAAATGACTTGTGAGAAATAATTAAAGAAATAATTTTACAAAATACAAATTCATAAAATTAAAAAAAATTAATAAGATTTCGGTATTCATCGATCTTCCATTCATAAGTAATCAGAAATAATTTTTACATCATTTTTATTTCACAAGCTCTGCAGTGTGACTTTTGAAAATGCAAAAATGCAAATGGAACAAAGACACCGCCAAAATATATGCCAAACGTAAAACGTTAACACAAACTATGAAAAATCAAATTAAACAATACAAGATCAATGACTACCTGCATACAATAACTATCAATAACATAATTACGAAATATATCATTGTGTAATATATAAAAAATAAGCAAACTGACCTTGTTGGAAAAATTTTCCTACCGGCATCAAAAATGCGTGTGTTATCGTTAGCTGCCGGCGTGTCTCTGAGAAAGCGCCTCGACCAAGACAAGCACATGGCATTAAACCGCGAAATATTTAATGAGCCTTCTCTAAAAGACAATGCCAAAGGTCAAATCACAAAAATAGAAATATTACAACAAAAATTAAAAAATTTAAATTAAATGGAACTTCATTTTAGTAATAATCAAATCATAATAAAAAAAATGTTTAAACACAAAATCAAAAATACTTTATCAATATGTTTGTCATTTAATTAAGGTAAACAGATGCAAAACTATCGTCTGCTTAACCTTGATTTTGGTCAGTAGCATCCCATACGCTGAGTACGTATGTCAATAAACAGTAAAGATAACAAATACATAGACAAATACCACGGTGTGTTCACAAAAAATGAGAGATCAGTTGGAATCAAAAAATGACGTTCCAATCACCTCTTTACATTAGTACAAGTACCTTGTGATGTGTTTTACTCTTCAAAGGGAATTTAATGTTCCCACGCTCAAAGTATGGAGTCCAGTGTTTACGACTGGACCTTTAACTTGCAAACTTCAATACCCGTATGACAATGAATTCATCATGTATAATAATTTTTGTTCATCCTTGCACAGTTTTCTGAAAATGCATATTATCAAACAGTGACTTGCCTTTGTACCTATGTATGGAGCGAAACATGGGCTCTGATATGATCGGAGAGAGATCTTTGTTTACATTCAGATCAGGTGATTTAAAAACCTGTAGATAAAACAAATTTCTGAATAGGTACCAGCTTTAAATTTCCCAAAAATTCATTGTATGGAAAATTTATGAATGAAAAGCTCTACGGACATAAATGGAGGCATTATTCAATAATATAACTGATCAGTCGAATGACAATAGATTGTGTATGGTTCACAAGATTTAAGAGTGAGTGGGATTTAAATTTGGCAGAGATTTTTACTTATATTTAATTTCCTGTTTTTGCCTGCTGGGTATATTATGGTGTCCTGTTCATCACTGGTCATAGTTGTAAAGATGTTTTTGTATAATATGTGATTTAAAATCCAGGTGAGTTAGGTGGATAGTTAAAAGGGGGAAAGACGTGTTTGTGGAACTTCTGTGATTAAATGTGGATTTTTCGTATCAAAAACTGTAAAAAACAGCTGCTAAAGTTTAATTGAGTGCTTGAATAGGAATTAATTTTAAGACTTTCAGTTTTGGTGAGTGTAAAAATATTTTTTCAAGTTCGCCAGATGCTTATACCTTTTTTACATATAATATGCATATTTGATAAGAAATGTACATATGTAGTATTTAAAATGCATTAATTTATACATTTGAGCACATATTATATTTGATCTGCATATAATCACCTTTAAATCGGCAGTTTTCTGTCATACCTTTGTCATGCCTTGTGGGAAAGAGAATATTAAAATATTATCTTCTTAAACATTGTACTTAAAATCTGCTTATGTGAAAAAGTTGTTTTTTTTTAAATTCATTTTCTAGGACTGCTATCTGTTGCAAGTGTACAATTTTTTGTCAGTTTGACAGTTGAAGATCTAAAATACTTAATTTAAATATGATTAGCTCAGTCTGTCAAATGTTTTATTCATGGTTCATCAGAGGCTTTAAATATATTCATTCAGGGTGCTGCAGAAATCACATTACAGACTAGGTAATGTGTCATAATTCATGACCCAAATGATTTATTGCTTTGAACCTAGACTTCATTGTCCACTATATATTTCTGATGGGGTTTTTAAATAATTAAAAGGTTGTGGAATTCACTAACAATTTGCATAACCTTATATTAGCCACCCTTGTAAGAGACATTTTGGTTTTAATTATAAAACAAAGACTTTTTAAGTATCAGTTGAAGGTTATTGAAGGTGCTTTTGAGGTGTGCACAGTTATGACCTGTTTGTATTTTATGGGCAGATATACCTGTGGGAGTAACATGTTTTTGGCTTGTTCACATGGCCATCAAATTGAGCTAATTGATTAAATTAACATAATATTTTTTATGTAATATTTAATTCTTATTTGCAACATTTTTTTTTTCAAAAAAACCACATGCTCAGATAATCAAATGTTTTGAATCTAGTAACTTTTGCAAAGTAGTCAAATATTTTGAAGAAACTATTGGGTTCTTAAATGATTTGTATGTTTGTTTGTTTGTTTTCTTGTTTCACCATATTGTGTGAAAAAAATTCCATACATTTGTGTCAGATTGTGTTTGATATATAGATTAACTGGCAGCAGTTACCGAATTGGAAAATTATAAAAAATTACCACAACTTAAATTGCCAGGTCCAAAAACTTGCGTCTAATCCAGATTCTGTATACAGGATTTATTTTTCCCTTTTATCAGTTTCATGCAAGAGATGTTGCACTACAAATAGACTGGTTTTTTTCATGTGATTTGTACTTATGTTTAAAGATATTTTATGGTCTTATTATTTACAAAAAAATGAAAACATTCAAAACAGTAAAACAACAAGAAAACCCAACATTTAGACATGAAAAAATGCCTCTTCTGGGATTAGTTAGTAGAAAAGCATCTTCGCTAGCCAAGGGGTACAATCTGATACTCATATCGAAGAGAGGGGGGACCTGATCGTAACACTTGGCTAGCGGAGATGGTTACAGAAAGGTAAATAGTCACAGAAAATATTTTTAGTGTAGAAAGAGAAGTCATATAGGTATACTTATATTTGTAATAATATTCAATTCTTTAAAGCATAAATTACAGATAGTGGACAAAGTTTTTAACCAAAAATTTTAAATAGCAAACTTGACCTGATCTACATAACATTTTTGGGTAATACACTGGTACATGACCCATATTTCTGCCACAATTTTAATCCTCATGTTTGTATCGTAATAATGATCATATGATTATCCTACAAGTATATTTAATGTTTAAACTTTTATATTTCTTCAAAGGAGTTTTACCAATATATTATGTTGAAATCTTAATCCTTTGGTCATTTGTCCAGTGGTCAGTCTTGCTTTATCTCTTAGCCACTTTGGACATTATTTGCTGTGGGTGTCATATTGTTGATACAAACATTCCACAATTAATTTAAAGGATTTATTTATTTAGAGAACAAAGAAATGTACATTGTAAACCTCGTCAATTTCACAGGCAATTTAATTTACTTTTGTTAAATTTCTATGGGGCAAAAAGGTTGTTTAAATATTTATTGGGATTATCCTTTAAAAAAACAACAACAAACACAGGAACAGTAGTAATTAATTTTCAAAATGTCAGTTTCATTTTTCTTGTGGTTGTCTCTGGAGTAGTGGAGAAGGCATTTATTTTGATGTGCCATTTCATGGAAATTAATTACAGACACTTGGATCATTTGCATATTTCTATGAAATGTAAGTACATGTATATTCAAATGAAAGTCATTTAAATTTTGTGGCTTTTTATAAAGTATTACATTTTACAGACAGTGTTGGTCAATAAAATTGAGGTCATTCAGTACTGTTCTTTGAAACAGCTTTTAGTAGTTACTTTCTGTATTGTTCACCATAGCGAGTTATAGGTCGGGTGTAACATTGTCCATAATACTAGACTGAGTAACTCACCCCTAGTTAATCATTTCATTTAAATGAACAACATTTTTCTGTTTCTTTTTCACAAGGTAAACAGGACTCCACCTTAACAATTGTCATATAATAAATTCTTACATTTTTGCCATGTTTTTATTATAAATTGTAATGTAACAGGGTGTGAATTACAATAATCACAATTTAAAACTTTAATTTTTTCTTGTATTTCCAAACATGGCATTAGTTTAACTCACATTTCCATCCAGTACTCACAATCTAAATATTGAACATTATTTTGTCAACTCTTGTGTATTGACATGAAATTTACCAGGTGAGAATTACTCCAAACTGAGAACTACTCAATGACCAGTAGAACTGGAAGATATAGCAGAAACATACATAATTTAAAGTAAATCTAAAGACTGCTTTTAAAAACAGAGTATTTCCAAGTCAGAAAGCTCCAGCATTTTTGATATTGTGGTAATGATTTATTATTTAATTGTTTGTTCAGGAGTCCACTGCTAAGCATAAATCAAAACAACTTATATGGGACAGGATTTATAAATAACAGCCATTTTGTACAATCATTACTTGATAGACTGCTAAACAACAAAGAGAGGGCTGTAGGATATGCAAGATATTTGGCAAGATTTATTTATTGGAGAAATTTAAATTTAAAATTAAATTTATTCATATTTAAAATATCTAAATTGTATATATACTACTGAATTTAGACTTTTGCAGTAGTTTTTCTTGCTTCAAATACTACACAGTGAAATACACAAGTGTATTTGTATATATTAACCTTGATGTCTCAGTCTTTTATTTGAGAACACATATAGGCTGTGCCTGCTGTGTGAGCCTATCTATTGATGCATTTTAAAAAAATCATTTGAATTGAATTTAATATTGTTTGGTTGTTTAATAAAAAAAAATGATGTTGTTTTTTCTAATTCTTACAAAAACATTTGGCTTAAATTGTTGCATCCTAACATAGAATTGGACACCATGAGATAGCTGAAAATATAGAGATTATGGTCATGGTATACACCATACAAACAAACAAAAAGCAAACGGACCTTTAAGGATTGTTTTCAATTGCTGGTTAGATTATTGGATATAGACAACTTTGGGTCAGTTTGCGCCAATAAACGGTGAAGTGGTTTATGTACAGCGTAAACCCACCCAAAGTCGTCTATATCCAATAATCTAACCAACTATTAAAAACAATTCTTATATTTTAAATTCAGCATTATGAAAAGAAATTACAAAAACAATATTTAACCAGTAGTAAAATAATATTTGCAATTTACAATTATTAGTGTCGTCGCTTTTTGTATGTGGAAAAATTCGCATATAATGAACGTCATCAATACATTTAATTATGACGTCGTCAAACAGTCACGTGCTAAAATAATAAGTAAGGTTATGCGAAATGTGCAATGTTGCTAGCTAAAGAGTATTTAAAGAAATTAATATATTATCTGATGTTATATAGAGGTTATGGGTATGGTATGGTATAAACCATTATCCTGGTAAGGTCAAATTGATCAGGTCATACATAGGTCACTGCTTACCACACCATTATCCTGGTAAGGTCAAATTGATCAGGTCATACATAGGTCACTGCTTACCTAATAGTATTTGAATTATTGATGAGGTTGCTTCCCAAGTAAAGGACCTAACACCTGCCTTGGGCATTACAATAAATGATTCTAGAAAATATTTTGTGTTTATGAAAACAGGCTATTATATTTAATTACCTTTTTATTATTGTTAGATTTATAATGTTTTAAAATGTGTAATTCTGTTAAGACAGAAAACAAAAACATGCATTGTAATGAAAAAATCCATAGGTGTAATTAATAACATCGGAAATAACAAGGAGACTTAAAGTCACCTTCACGATACAACTGGGGATGTGAATAAAGAAAATAAATAAATAAATAAATAACCAGTTGTTTTTAGTACTTGCCAGCATAAACGCCCCTTATATAATGTGCTATTTAAACTGAGTTTAGAACTCACTTGTGTTCTGCTAGAATATTAGGCATACAAATTAACTGGTTGTGTTTTTTACTAAACCTGACAACAATTTTGCACTCTATTGAAAGCCCCAATCATGCTTGTATCAAACATTGTGAAATCTGACTAATATGATATTCAGATGTCAATAATAAGCATCTTTTGGAATCTGGCATATTTAAAAAAAAATTGTTCACCACTTAGACAATCAGCTTAACTTGAACTTTTTATTTTTTCAATGACCCCAACTGGGGTATGTTGAATACAAACAAACAAATATTAACATAATATATATGTAAGTAATCAAATGACAACTTAGTTAAATGTAACATCAAAATTGGTACATAAGTAATAATACACAGGTGTGATTTAGGAAGGCAATACTGATAAAGTATATCATAGATTAAATGAAGTTCTACAATTTACAACAGATAATATTATCTTACATAGTTTAGCGACATTTACTTTTGTTTGAAAGTCATTACAGTTGAACAAGTCATTAAATTTTAAAGTATTTGGATGCTTAAAAGAATCTTTTGGTAGCAATTGATTTCTTTCCATAGAGAAAAATTTACATTCAAATAAATAGTGAAATTCATCACCAATACATTGCATATCACAAATATCGCAAATACGATCATCTCTTTCAACTCCCCAGAAACGACCCTGTTCAATGGGTAACCTATGATTTAAACATCTGAAATTACAATAAGCTTTTCTCAGATCATATGGAAGATCTAACAAATATTTCTCAAAATTATGGGTACACTTGAAAATTCTATAGTTAAGACATTTTGGAGAGTTGAACAGATTGTTATACCAAGATTGCTTAAATTGATCACATAATCTTTGTTTAACCAATAAAGATAGGTTCATATTTTGAGGTACACTTTGTGATAACCAAAATTCAGAATAACCACAGTCATTTAACACTTTTTCAATACACACTAACCATTCAGAGTGGTAAAAATGTTTGATATGCATATTATACATAAGTCTATACAACGTAACACAAATCTTGTCTTGTTTGTTACATACAATTTTTTTCCAAAATGATATCATTCTACTTTTTATAACAACATCAATAGGAAATCTACCAAGTTCACCATATAATATAACATTTGGAGTAGATTTTTTTAAGCCAAGTATTTGTTTGTAAAATTGAACACAGAAAGATTCAAATACGTCATTATTATTGAAGCCCCATACTTCACAGCTGTACAATAGTACAGGTGCCACCATCGTATCAAAAAGTTCTAGCTGTATATCAATGGGCAAATTTAATTGTCTACTCTTTTTCAAAATACTATACAGAGCTTTTCTACCCTGAGAGACAAGCTTAGACTTGTTGTTGCAAAAAGAACCATTGAACATAAAAACAGTGCCTAGATATGTAAAGTCATCTACAATATTTAACACTTCGTTGTTGAACACAAAAACAGGTTTTTCATTTACATTTTGATTTCTCTTTTGAAAAATAACAATTTTAGTTTTAGAGGCATTTACCTCTAGTTTCCAAGTTTTACAATATAGATACATTGCATTTAAAGCAGCTTGTAATTCACATTTTGACTCGGCTAGTATAACAGTATCGTCAGCATATAATAGCAAGTACAGTTTAAAATAAACAGCAATTTCTTCAGTATCTAAAAATATATGAGCTGCATTGTAAATATTTGACAAGCCATCGTATGAATGAGAAATGAATTCAACTAGATCATTTAAAAATAACGAGAAAAGTATGGGTGAAAGGTTTTCACCCTGTCTAACACCAATATTGCTGAAAAAATTATCAGATAACTTTGAACCTTTCCTAACACAAGATTTTGCATTTGCATACATATTATGAATAATTTTGAACATTTTACCATCAATATTGTGAGCTAACAATTTATGCCACAGGGCTAATCTATCTACAGAATCAAAGTGTGATATGTGAGCTAGCCTATACCCTTCATTAGTGACACTTGGCAGGGAACCAGTCTTACTATACCAATATGCAAAACTAACCTGATTTGCATGACTTGATGATACATTGAAATCGACAACTGCTTAAAATGTTTTTGGCAAAATGAAAAAAAAAATTTGTTCTATTAATACTCTTTTGTTTCTATGTTAAGCATTCATGATAATGCAAAACTTGACTGTTGAATAATATATTTCCTTCTAAAATACCAGGCAACTGTTTTTTTTTATGGAGATTTCCTTGTTAATATGCCTTTATATTCAGATAACAAAATAATTTTTCCTTAATTTTTTCTTTTATATTAAAAAATCAAATCTAAACTTAAATAACAAAAATGTTCAAGTAGTTGAGTTTATCAGATAGTGGAAGCAAGAATGTCAATCTGCTGATATAAAAATGTACAGAGGAACAAATATTACGACAAGTTGATTCTCTACAGCAAGCACAGCCTTTGAGAAAACAGTGTCTATATTTGGTATGTAACCAATGTTTTCATGACTCTTTTTGGCAAAAATGTAATTTGTTTATAAAGAATTGTTTTGCTTTTAATGGTTAAATTGGGGGGATGGGGGGGGGGGGGGGGGGGGGCAGATATATATAATATGCGAGAGTATGAATTTCACAATTTTTTGTGAATTTTGTTTTATAGAATTTAAAATGTTGGAATGTATTTGTCATGCTTTTTTCAATAACAGTTAAACATAATTCTTTTGAATGCTGCATTTGTCGAAACATGGAAACTAGAGAATATGCAGTAACAAATTATGAAGAGTTTGTAGAAATATTTGGCAGATAATTTTAAGTACAATTACCAATATCCTGTGGGCAATAGATTGTGGATGTGTCATCCATAGACAGTTATTGGCCTGAAATACCAATATCCTGTGGGCAATAGATTGTTTTTGTCATCCATAGGCAGTTATTGGCCTGAGATACCAATATCTTGTGGGCAATAGATCGTTGGTGTTTCATCCTTAGGCAGTTATTGTCCTGATATACCAATATCTTGTGGGCAATAGATTGTTGGTGTTTCATCCTTAGGCAGTTATTGTCCTGATATACCAATATCTTGTGGGCAATATATTGTGGGTGTTTCATCCATAGGCAGTTAGTTGTCCAGACATACCAATGTCTTGTGGGCAATAGATTGTGGGTGTGTCATCCATAGGCAGTTATTGTCCTGACATAGCAATCTTGTGGGCAATAGATTCGGGTGTTTCATCCATAGGCAGTTATTGTCCTGACATACCAATATCTTGTGGGCAATAGATTGTGGGTGTTTCATCCATAGGCAGTTATTGTCCTGACATACCAATCTTGTGGGCAATAGATTCGGGTGTTTCATCCATAGGCAGTTATTGTCCTGACATACCAATATCTTGTGGGCAATAGATTGTGGATGTTTCATCCATAGGCAGTTAGTTGTCCAGACATACCAATGTCTTGTGGGCAATAGATTGTTGGTGTTTCATCCATAGGCAGTTATTGTCCTGACATACCAATGTCTTGTGGGCAATAGATTGTTGGTGTTTCATCCTTAGGCAGTTATTGTCCAGACATACCAATATCTTGTGGGCAATAGATTGTGGGTGTTTCATCCATAGGCAGTTATTGTCCAGACCTACCAATATCTTGTGGGCAATATATTGTTGGTGTTTCATCTATAGGCAGTTACTGTCCTGACATACCAATGTCTTGTGGGCAATAGATTGTTGGTGTTTCATCCTTAGGCAGTTATTGTCCAGACATACCAATATCTTGTGGGCAATAGATTGTTGGTGTTTCATCCATAGGCAGTTATTGTCCAGACCTACCAATGTCTTGTGGGCAATAGATTGTTGGTGTTTCATCCATAGACAGTTATTGTCCAGACATACCAATGTCTTGTGGGCAATAGACTGTGGGTGTGTCATCCATAGGCAGTTATTGTCCAGACATACCAATGTCTTGTGGGCAATAGATTGTTGGTGTTTCATCCATAGGCAGTTATTGTCCAGACATACCAATATCTTGTGGGCAATAGATTGTTGGTGTTTCATCCATAGGCAGTTATTGTCCAGACATACCAATATCTTGTGGGCAATAGATTGTTGGTGTTTCATCCTTAGGCAGTTATTGTCCTGACATACCAATCTTGTGGGCAATAGATTGTTTTTGTCATCCATAGGCAGTTATTGTCCTGACATACCAATATCTTGTGGGCAATAGATTGTTGGTGTTTCATCCATAGGCAGTTATTGTCCAGACATACCAATATCTTGTGGGCAATAGTGTATACATATATAGTGTACATTGGTAAATGTAACTTCTTATTTATTACTTATTACACACTTGGCAAATTTACAATGAAATGTGGACAAATTGTAGGAAAAATTGTTTACTTTGTTCTCATTGCTCCCCCACTCCATTTTTCCCTTTTGGAGTGTACATGCTGTTTGACATTTCGTTCAAGACTCCTGCAGATCTACTATGTTCACTATCAAAATTAAGAGGTCATTAATAAGAGTGCACTTCAGTGGGCCAATGAAAAAAGAGAAAAATCAAAGACTCCACTTTAAATGCATTGCTTCTGTTATATTGAAGAGTTCAAAGTGCAGAAAAGTGATGTGTATTGGTTTATTGCCATTATTAAAAAATATGTAAAAAAGTACAAGTCATCAGTATGTTTTATACTGCTGATCATTGACATCCGTTCCAATGATCTGTACTGATCTATTCATCATTGATATACATGTATGATATATTTTGTAAATTTATGTCATAAGATTAAATTACTCATATCAATCGGAATTTAATATGTAGGATGGATTATGTGCTTATTTGGAGATTTTTCACCTGAGTGACGCAGGAGATTACGATACCATATTAATTAAGCAAACATTATTCAAAAAGAAGAAATGAACATTTCTATTACTGTCTTCATCTTTCACACCTTATTAAGGCACCTTTTAAATATTTGACATAATCGTAAAAATAGCACCTGACGATCATTAATGGATGTTTTAATCTTTTGTTGTGTAGAAACAGAACAATTTTAATATCAGAAAAATATATTTCTCTTTTATGACCATTGTATAGCATTGGTCTTGTTTATATAGAATTTTTACATATGAAGCTTTGTTCTCTGAAAGTCTGTTCTCATGTATTGTCAAATCTTTATTGATTCATTTAAAGGACATTTAGGCCTATTCATGATTTAAAGTTATGTAGTATATATACTTTTGACAATTTCTCTAATTTATTGTAACAATAAATGATTGGTTTTTATTTGAACTTGTAGGTAGATTTGTATATCTTTTATTCGATGACAACCTTCTCTAATGAAGAAATAGTTTTTAATTTTTATAAAATTGTAAACATTTAGTGCTTTGTTAAACAATAACCTTTTCATAACCTTTGAAGGTTTTTTCATAACCTTCAGACTAACTCCTGTTGTCTTTTTAACCTTTTTTATTTATATTTACTGGTTCTTTTCCCTGTAAAACTTTTCCTTGATGTATGGGTTTATTTAAAAGTGTACCAGTACTTCAATTGTTGTCATAGAGACACTGATGCTAGGGTTTGTTTTACGTCCTAGGGACCTATTTCGCTTGTCACATGTGGACCATGCTATTGAAACTAGGGTGTGCGTAATGTCCTAAAGAAGAAGTTAGCGTACATTGGCAGAAATTCTTATAGTGACATATAAAAACTGCTTACCGCGTATGGTCCAGCCTCATGCTCCTTTTGTAGATCCAAAATGATGCAAATTGAAATGAACAATTATTTTCTA